>VWYP01027624.1:135984-183773 GCA_013400435.1 Pycnonotus jocosus | reverse complement strand
CGGCGCCCCGGCGGTGCCGGTGCGGTGCCGGTCGCGATGAGGCGTCGCAGGAGCCCGGCTGTCGGCTGCCTGTTGCCGTGTGTGACAATGGAATTCCCTGCCGTTGCCATAGCACCGGGCACTTGTTGCGAGGGGCTGGGGGGAGATGCTGCATTTCCTCTGGCTCACCCCGACTCCCCCTCCTCCGCCTTCGTGTCGGGAGCTGAATGCTGCTCCGTAAAACCTCGGCTACTTCAGCCAAAATAAAGACAAGTTGTAATAAAGCAGCTCTTTGTCTTTCAGATTTCAGGTACTCAGACTCCACCTTTACCTTCACCTATATTGGAGGCTCCAAAAGGTACTTTTTTTACAGTAATGACTCAGTTTCCTGGTGGCAGTAAATGCAGTGGTTCAATAACCTGGCATTTTTTTAAAGTTTCCTTATCTTTTGCAAGAAGGATGATTAAATAATCGGCCTTCTTGCAAATGTAAACTGAGGAAGAGGTGTGGAGGGAGGTGATGAGAAAGGTGATCCTAATCGTCAGAGGCTCCTTCCTCAGAGTCCTGCTCTGTGAGGCTTTTTGTCTTTTTTTCTCAGTTTATGTAGAGACGTAGAATTCTTGCCATATATAAATCTAATAGAAACATTCTAAGGCATCAATGTATGGTGTAAAGTTAATTCGTGTTAAAAAAACTGAGAAAAGTTAAGATTGTAGTGACAAATAGGCCAAAATTCAAATCAGCAGCTTACTTCGATGCATGAGAGCCATATTTGGTCCCATGGCAGATGCAAGACTGTCTGCAGTTGACCAAATTAAATTCCTGAGACATTAAATGAAATGTCAGTATAACCTAGAAGGCTAAAAAAATGTTGTATCGAATGCTTAAATATTATTTTTAAGTGGATCCAAGTTTGTGGTTATGAACTGGATTGTACCTGTACACATTTTTCAAAATATGTTTCAGCATTTGTTGTGCTTGTCAGTTTTCAAAAGAAATATATGCATAAACTTGAACACATTCTTTTGCTTTCCATGATTGTTAGTTATCATTTACTTTATAAGGTGCTGAAAGTAAATGGTAAGTTGGTCTCTTAGCTGGATTTTTAAAATTCGATATAGCGAGAAGTTTTGTGTTTATTTTTTTTTTGGTTCCTTTTTTTAACAATTCAGTTTCTCTGGTATCTTTGTCAGTTATTTTTCTTTCGCAGGGCACATCACTTTAAAGTACTGCATTCTTTCATATTCTTTGCAAGTGAACTTGTCAGTGGAGGCAGCATTCCCACAGCCATCGATGCTCCCTTTGTGCATATTTTGGGATCTGGCTGTAGGACCAGACTCCCAGATGGTCCTCAGGCTTCAGGACTGCTCAGAAAAATGTTTCCCCACCTCACTGCCCTACCACTTCCTCCTGAAGGAAAGGACAACTTCTCTTGTTGTTTTCAGTGAAGGAGAATGTTCCACCCAGTAGTTGAGAATCAATATATTTTTAGGTTGCTCATAGTATACTTTTGTTTTCAGTATTTTAATATATGTTTTGTTTTGTTGTGGTTTTAAGACAGTTTCGAAAGGATTGATACTGAAGCACAGGCCTCACTTGACATAAACACCTTAGCATAAGCATGAATTCACAAAACCTTAAAGGTGTGACTGCCATGTTTAATTGTAATCCCTTTTGCAAGTAGGGCCCAGTCCTGGTGGGCCAAGGTTATAAGAAGGGAGAGGCATGTCAACAGCTGTGAAAGGCTAGAAAAACACAAATTGATAAGGTTTTTTTCCAATAGATAGAAAATTGAAGAACGTAATCAATAAAGCACAGTTGTAGGAAAGCATGGTACCAGTTAGATAAATGTGATAAATGTGATAGGAGCTATCTACCATGTTTGTAAACCTAAGGTAATGAAACCACAAGTTGCGTAAGTTCTCAGCCCTTAAAGGTAAAGCTGTACCTTTAAATAAGCAAACAAACAAGGGCAGATGCCAGAATTGTAAAAGTATAAAAGCCTGTGTAAAATGAACCACAGTCAGACATGCATATAGAGGTACTAACCCCTGCATGTTCTCTTGGCATCAATAAAGGTTTGCTTTTCTTTACAATACCGTCTGTGGAATAGATTCCTTTGAATCAATACAACAAAAAGTATGTAACAGAGACACTATTTATCATTTAACTAAAATGATTGAATTTGAAAGTTACTTTCAGCTGTTCTCTAAACCAAATATCATAGCAAGAAAACAGGAAGTTAAACCTGTCTATTGTTTCCATTTTCTGAGATGAATAAAGTAAAGAGCCTGAGGGCATAACTGATGGCAAACAAACTGGTTTATCAATGTTGAAACAAAGTGTTGGCACTTGCTCAATGAGAAACGGAAGAGGGCCTTACGTTCCCCAGCCTTGAATTTTAAACAGGGGTCAGCATTTGCTTAGGAAATTGATGACTGAAAACCAGTCTCAGGACCTTGATTCAAACACAGTTGAGAAACAATCAAAATTAAAATTGGTGGAAGTGGGTTGTTACTTAGAGCATACTCAAATTCCACTTTCTTTTTCACATTTTAAGTACATTTAAAACACATAATTTTAGAGAAGGGTTTCGTGTTCTCTGTGTTCCCTCATTTGTATTGTGATTTAGGAGGTTGTGGTATTCTTGGTGTACGGTGGTGTACTGAGTGGCAGTAAGCTCTCATAAAGTGTGCAAAATGAAAGCTATTCAGAACAAAACTTCAACTTCTTACATCAAAGGTGTGTGAGTGCTTCCTTCCTTAGAGGGCGTTCTTGTGGAGCAGCAACTATACTGCAACATGTGCAGCATTCAGGCAAGTCTCCAGTACAGAATGAGAATGGTAATATACATGGTAACAGTTTAGGAGAGCACAAGGTCATCCTAGGACCTTCTTTTTGGACTTTGGGTATGAGTTTTTTCTTGGTGACACTGCTGCAGCTCTGCACTTCCTGAGTGGTAACACCACTTTTTGACTATTGCACTCAGGAGTTGTCCTGAAATGTTACACTTTTTTTTAGGCCATAGTCATGGATTCATCAGCCAACAGCCTTCTTCAGTTGCTTCAGATACTCAGCCCAATGACTTTTGTTGTTTCCAGTCCACAGGAGCACAAGCATTAGAGTAATGGGCAGAGGAGTGGATGTTCACTCCAGGTGTTCAAACCAGGAAAAGGTTTGAATGAATAAGAGAAGTGGCGTGTAAGGAAGATTGCAGTACCTTAGTACTTATTATTACCCATGCCTGGAACTAAGAGTTTTTCACACTTTGTTTCCTTTAAATATTTTTCTAGGTCAGTGTGTAAAATGGCCTTGGTTTAGCCACAGTGGTTACATGGAACAGCAGAAGCCCTTGGAACAAGGCAATCTGTTTGATAAGCAGGATTCTTTGGCAAATGACAGTACTAGCAAGTTAAATATCTCTCTGGGTTTTCTTTAGCATACTGTAGTTGCCTCTAGTGCCCATTGTGCCATTTTATCAGGGTTGTTAGTTTATCAGCCCAGGGCTAGATTCGCAGTACATTGGGGTAAGTCCATGTAAGTCAGTGTACCAGTGTTATTTCAGTTATTATGAAGACCTAAGGTTTANNTTTTTTTTTTTTTTTTTTTCCTTCAAACTGTTAAGTTTATATGTGTGAGATTTTTTTTCTTGGGATCAGCTTCTCAGACTTTATCTGATTTTTCTCTTGTTGCTTGGATTGATTGCACAGCCTCTTCCTGCACTTTTGAATGATTAAGGTAGTACATAAGCATGCTGCAGATCCATCCAAATAGATAAGCCTGGTACAGAGGACATTTATTATTGCTTATGTGGAGTTAACCTGTAATCCCATAGTGAAGTACTAGTCGTTCAGACAATCCTTTTAGACAATCCTTTAGTATTCCTTAATGTATTGTGTTCACGCTTTGAAATTATTAGATGTTTGTCACTGCAGAGATGTGACCTGTTTCAGGAAGGTTGTAATTAGCAATTTATTAGTAAAAGCACGTCTTTGTGCAGAATGTGGGCACTAAATAGAGGGCAGATTGTTCATTAATTTAATGTTTTTTATTTCATTGTCAGAAAGCAAAAAGTAGGTTGATTTCTTATAAAAAGAGGTGTTCAGTCAAGTGCTGTGACTGTGCAAGATTTACTCTCCTTTAACTACAGCTAGAAGAAAATGTAAAAAATTTTATACTATATTTTTAATGTGGGTTTTTTTCCTTCAGGATCTAAACCAGATATTATATTGTGAACATGTGGCGTTCTCCATTTTAAAAGAATCTCTAGTTTCCTTTTTCTCTCCCTGTATAAAACACTGTTTTTCCAGAAACCGTGCAGACTGCACAGATCTGCTGATCTGTCATCTTTCAAATAAAAATGCATGGTGCCCTGAAGTTGTTTTCACTTTATATGTCATTTGACATGCTTTACATAGAAGCAGTGCTTGGTTGTCCTGAAAAAAAGATATTTTCTCTTTAGTATTTTTCTCCCTCTGCCTTTTTTTTTTTTTCCTGAGGCTAAACAAGGACATCATATCAGTCCTGAAATATTTCTTCATTCAAATACGTTCTCAACTCTCATTGGCAGTGAAGGACAATGACGACAAGGTTGTGCATGAGAACTAATAATGAGCTCTAATACTGCAAGATATTGCAAATAAACTAGATAACACCTGAATATACAGATTCATTTTGCCAGCAAAGTTCTCATCTCCTATTCATGCAGCGGACTTACATTCTGCCTTCTGTGCTTCAGTACCATGATTGTAACAGTGGCAGTACTGAAAAAGCAAGGAAATTTTCGTCTGAAGTATTTGTTTATTTTTGCTCAAAAAATGACAGTTTGTTATCTTACATGGTTTTAATTTTGAATATTTGGCTTTTTGTGATTTATTCAGGAGGTTATTGTCATATCAGAAGCTCTCATGTAAAATGATGAGTTAATTTCCCCTTCTCTGTAGTGGTGAAGCATTTCACAGATAGGAACTGTGCCACTGAAAGAGTGACTAAATTGCTTGTAACTTCATAGCTAGAGATGGAACCACTATCTGAAGTTCTAGCACATTATGTCCACTAGATGTTTAAACCACTTGACAATAAATAGGTACAGATAACCTTTTTCTCCCCTTTTTTTGTATGCTCTATTGCTGCTTCTTTGGATTTATAAAACTGCTTACCTGAGAGATTCCATTTGGTGAAGAATTTTGAAATTTTGCTGTAACTCTGATAACACTGAAGTCTTTGGTTCACAAAGTTGTAAAGAAAAATATGTTTGGGATAAATTATATGTGTTTTAATACTGGTGTTTAATTTATGTAAAATATAGGAAAAAAGAGAAAGCTGAAAACCAATTTTTAAGCTAAAACATATAATTGTGTCCATCAGAAAATACCAAAATGAGACACTTTTTTTTAGTTGGTTTTCTTTATTTCCAAAATCACCTAGTTTAAGATCAGCATCTTCTGGACTGGACTCAGCTCCTCTGTCAGTTTGGTTACGTGGCAGTGTGCTTACTAGCTGTGCAAGGATTGGAAGGGCAAGGTTGGACCGTTCCTTTTGGAAACAGTGGTAACTTACATAAGATGAAAGTGGTTGTGAAAGTATGACTTATGAAGGTGACAACTTGATTTTAATGGAATTCATTGCCCTGAATGGTTTTAGTTTAGATGTGATCAGTTTTATACAGAGCCCAGGAAGGGCTGGTGCAAGCACAGTTCATCTCCTGGTGCTGATGGCTGTTTGCAACTTTGTGTTCAGGTTATTAAGTAGGTAATTACATTCCTAAAATCTACTCTTACAGTATTAGAGGAGTGAAAACTAGATACACAGCTTTTACCTAGCCATCTGTTTATTGCTGTTTCAAAATACCTGGAATTTTCTACATATTTCAATTTTAAATTTCCTATCAAATATGGCTTAACATTTTTTGCTGTTACTATACCATTTCCTATACTGTTTCTATGGGAGAGAAGTCTGTGGTATGAGATGGGAATCTAGTTTAGCTATAACATGGCAAGAACTGTGTTTTCATTCTTTCATTAAAGATTCTATAGATATGTTGGATACAGCCTTGAGTACTTGAACAAAAGCAGTTTGACGACAGGTTTTACTAAAAATTCAGTTCTAAAATCTCTCTAAGACAAGCATTTTCCATTCTATGAGCTTCTGTTAATGTACCTTCATTCTAACTTTATACTACTAATATTGTCTGTGAGCAGTAAGTACATGAAACCTATCCATAAACTCCTGTAGTATCTACAGGTTTTTGGTAAATACTGCAAGAAATTCAGTAGGTGTGATTTAATAAATTGCTCATCCTAGAAAGAGATCTAGTAGAACACAATAGTAAAAGTGCATCATTCAGTGCAATATTAAAGGATTGTGAAAAGCAGAATCACTACCACCATTCTACTCGTGGTGTTATTGAGCTTGCCTTATTTTGCTGGGTTTGTGTCTGACAGCTCCTTCTTGTCTTGCTGTTAAAAACTGTCTGTCTGAAATTAACTCTGTCCACATCACTACATGATGTAAAAAACACATACTTCAGGAAGAACATGGTCTTGTGAAGATCCTGCACATGTCTGGTGGAGCAAGTTGCTGTCCTCTTTCAGCTGCCTACTGTACCGATAGTAGCAACCACTACCTTAAATTGTGAACCTCTTCCTTTCAGTGAGAAAAATGTGGGTTTGGGCATTTAAATTAATGGTCTAGTTTTCAGGAGTGTCAAGCTGCCACAGCACATAGCAGTCTTGGTATTGACATGGTTTGTTTAGTGGTTTTTAAGAGCATCACAATTTTTATTGCAGGTGTTTCTGCCATACAGATGTATGCACTGTTTTTTGAATGGTTTCCCAGCACAGAATTGGGGAGAGTGCTTGCATTTCTTTACAGAAAACAATTTCAGTTACTTCTTTCTCTACTTTCATCACATATTTTAACATATTAGCACCTAAAAATAAACCTGTAGGCTGTCACTGTTAAAGTGTTAATGTGGTAAGACAAATAAATTTGAAAGCAGAGTTCACTCTGCCAAAATTAATTTAGATCATCCTTCTCTATATTGGGACTAATGCCATTTATGCCTTTTCCTGTTAGTCTCTACTAATTTCACTGTTCATAAATAAAGAGCTGAAGATATCCATTGGCATATTTTTTCCCATGGATTACTTACTGTGTAGAATGTGAATTCTCATTTGAGTCAGAGTCTAACCACTCCTGAGTCAAAAGAGTTTCAAACCTAGAGTGAAAGTAAATTTAAACTTGCTGGGAGAGCTCACTTAAAATTAAAACTAAGGGATGAAATATAAGAAAATCTAAAAAAAGTCTGATGTATAATGCTGCTTCAGCATTAAATAAATCCTGTGGAAGAGGACAATTTATGTCCTCCTTGCTACAAGAGGGTGAAGATTTTTACAGGTATTTAATGAAATATGCCTCATCTGAGGAAAGGGAGCTCCTTTTTAACCACATAAAATTGGCTTAAAAGGATAAACCTACTGTCCTATGTAGCAATAGCTAGAAAATCTTACTGAAAGAAGAGAGCCTGAACAAAGTACAGAATTAACATCATCTTTCCCTGAGAGCTTTCTGCCTGCTCACGCATGATAATCATCCCACTGCTATGTCACAAAGAGCAAGAAAGAGCCTTGAGTGAGGAACGGGTGCAATTGTTTATTTTACAAATCAGAGTTCTCCTGGGAGTTTCACATCAGAAATTTTATTCCTGGACTGCTAGGGCATCCAAGTAAGCTGTGGTTTTGCACGTGCTCATGCAAGGCAGCAGGCAGAAAACAGCCTTGGTCCAGTGCTGGTGGGTGGGCACCTTTCTGTGGCGTGCTTGAAGGCAGAGGACCTGTGTGAGCCTTCCTTGTCCTCTCCTGTCTGTCACAGAAAATGGTGGCACATCCTGGTGATTAGGATGGGATTGAGTTGGTCTGAGGGAGAGGTCTATAATGCTCAGTGGGAGCCTGTCTGGAGCCAAGATTTAAGGGCAAAGAGGAAGCTCAAAGAAACTAGCTAACCCTTCAGATGTTTCCTTCCAGCCTGAAGGCATTGATCAGAAATAAAGAGGGCAACAGTGTGTCACCTGGATAATGAAATGTACTATTTGCCTAAACAGAGTGCAAAAAGGGGTCACATACCATTTGTAGAAAGTAGCATGTAATTAAAGGATAAGTTCCTTTCATATTATGTACCATTCTGCATTTCATTTTGTTCAGGTTGCTATCTTCAACTCTTCGGATCAGTGTTCCATTTTAAGTTTATAGAGAAGAATTTTTCACATTAAGAGCCAAACTAGAAGACAGGATTACTTTGCACCTTTAAACTGTCATGTTTCTACCCAAAAAAGGTGTAAGGTGTTTGTGACAGACACTGGTTGCTCTCAAATAGAAAAAAATAGGCTATGGATTAGACACAGTATTTCAGGTCATTAGCTTTTCAGCAAATTACATTTTTTATGTGTGTGTGTGTGTAATCATTCATTCTTGCTTATTCTTCCTTAATGCTGAGAGTGCTCTTGGATAGAGAGTTCTCACCCCAGAATACTCACACAGTAAAACATTAAAATAAATGGGATGTTCTTCTGTCAGTTTGGAGTTGATAAAGGTGTTGAAACCAGGACACATCTCATTGTAGTAAAAGAACCTGTTGATAGCCAACTTCTTGATGTGATTTACAGCTCTGAGTCTAGAGTAGTTCTGCTGATGTGATGAGGCCCACTTGTGTGCACAGTGATGCTACTGAATACTAGATTTCTTGCTGACTACTCATAGTGAGCGACAGTGAGGGATTTGAGTGATTTTTCTCATCTGAGTGGGGGAAATTCTAAAGACCAGAGTTCTGTTTTCTGTAATCTTTGCAGTTTTTCCTCATTTTTGAGTACTTTTGTGGATGGTTGGAGAGCTGCAATCTATCCATTGAAAAAAAAGTTTTGTTTCTTGCATGCTTACCCGGTTGCTGGTGTTGCTGAGGGCACAGACAGATGGCCAGTTGTCAAACTCATGCTCCTCCTCTGTCTTTTTAGCCTTAACATCTGAAAACCTGGTTGTCACAGCATCATCTTTTAAGAATGTAATCTGCTGTAACCACATGAAAAGCCTCTTGTCATTCAGTCAGAATCAGTATCAATTCTTAAGCTGAGTCTGAAAATGGTTCAAGATCATTTTGTAGATATAACCCATTACTCGAAAGAGAAATGATGATTTCTTCTCAAGGACTATTCAAAGTAAAAACTAAAAGGATCATACTGGTTTTGTCCATATTTAAACTGTGTGAAATCTGGTTATTTCAATATATATTTTTGAAAAACAGCGGGAAACATGAGAAAAAAAATTACAGTATTTCAGACCAAAAACTGTGATCTTCAGGTATTAAAAACTTCTGGAAAACATATTTGGTTTATGCCTTAATGCAGCAGTTATGAGCACTATCAATAGCCTTCCGTTACAGACAGGGTATTTTATAAAGTAATTCACTGCTTTAATGCAATTGTATGAATATTACATGAACTCTTTCATACATGGTTGTAGCTGTAATAGAGGTACAGCTGAAAACCGAACATACTAATTCTGGTCTTTTAAGAAAGTGTAATGTTTAAGAATTATTTTTCTGTGAAGGCTTTTAACCATTCTGTAGAACAAAGCTAGTTAGACTTGGCATAAAATTTCAATACTAGGATTTCATAGGCTCATGCTGAAGAAGGACTACTGTTTTGTCAGTGAGGGACAAGAACAGTGAAATTGGATATGTTTAAGTGGCAACAGGAGCACATAGCCTTTGCCTTTGGTATACAGTCCTGCTTTCTATGTGTTCTCTGTGCCAGCTTTAGCTGTTGATGAAATTTTTACAGAAAACTTCAGTGTTGATTAAAGCATTAAGTAAAATTACATGCGATTAGCACCTACCAATTCAGTTTTTGTTAAGGTATTTTGCTGTGTAATCTAGGAACATTTACAACTCCATGTTTAGATATTGCATTTTATTTGTTTATTTTGGTATTCTCTTTTTAAATGATGAGTTGTGAGTGATTCTAATACTTTGGTTTTACCTAGATAGAGTGAATTAGAAGAATCACATTCTCCCTGTGAATCACAGATGGGGAGGAAACAAGTACAGGGAAACTCCAGTCTCTTTTTGTACCTGAATTTATATCTTACTCATAAGCATTTACTTGTTGTGGATTGTCCTGTTGTGATGAATAATTGCTTATTCTGTTGTTTCTATGTTTAAACATCAATGATTAGATATCAAAAAATATTACTTCACTAAAATGTATGCCTTTAAATAAAGCATGAAGAAACACATTCATCCTGCAGTTCAGCAGAAAACTGACCTTTGCCAAGGGCAGCAAACGCAAAGAGATATGTTGAGTAAATACATTCTATATCTAGCCCTGTCTGGCTTCAAGGCAGACAGGGATGTGTGCAAGATGCTGGCCTCCCAGTGGGCTCCTAAGGATTAGGCATTTGCTGTCTGTGAAGAGGAGTTGTAGTTAAATGAGTCAGGATCAAAATTACAAAAGCTATTGGTTTTATGGAGGGCATAAATCGATCACCATTTGGGGGTCAAGAAAAGCTGGCTACAGTCTTTTACTTGTTTCACCCATTAAAAAGGCATAATCAGCCAGCAGGACAGTGAGTCAAGTCTTTGACTGGAAGACCACTGTGAAAGGTGGCCTATCTTGTGTGGCATGGCAATTTCTAAATTTCTAAAGCAGATTTCCAGCACATCTCAGTGTATGTACATTGCAGAACTTTTGACATAGGTACTGAACAGACCATGATAAATTGCTGGTATTAATGAGCATTTTGTCCTTCTTGTGGCTGCTTACAGCATATTCCTGTCTTTATTTTGTCCCAAGTTAACTCCTCTGTTGTACTCTTTGTGATGTAACATTATTACCATATTCTCAGGTAATTTAAATTGACAAACTGCCATAGAATTTGGTAAAGTCATGCCAACTTACAGCATTGCGGACCTCTCTATAATTATATTCATCTTGTTAAGGAAGTTTAAATAGAGCAAAGCTAAATATAAATGCTATCTTCTTTGACTTCTAATAGAAAAGTTTAGTATATGCTCGATTAGTTACATACCAAAGTGAAATTACACATTATTTTTGTTTGCATTTTAGGTGGCAAGAAAGGACAAGTTTCATTGAGGCTGATAAAGTGAGATACAAAGTATGGTTTTTAGGAATGGCTTATATTGAAGTGGGGAGGACAAAAATGGGGCAGAGATGCCTGAAGTGATGGGGACTTGAGATGCTCTCCCACATAGTAAACAGGTGCCGTCAGCAGTGTGGCATTTGAGTCTTAAGTTTGCATGTGGTGTAACTCGTAGGCAAAAGCCAAGACACCTCAGTGGTCTCTTTTTTTGTTTTCAGTGGTAAACTGAACTTGGCAAAGCGATGACTGGTTTGTTTGTAATGGTGGTGGTCCCACAGGATACCTCTGGCACAAGGAAGACCTTATCCCAGAAGACGCCACCTCTGTGCTCCCCCTTGGGCAATAAAGGTGACTTAAGTCTGCAGAAGTTAGAGACTAAGTTTGACACCAGCTCTGGCTATTTTAATTTTGTCTGTGCCACTGGGGAGCATAGTCTCCTTGCAGCTGTCTTCCTGTTTCTTCCCAACTTGTCATTTTCCACCTTCTCTCTTACAGCCCTTTGTTTTCCAGAGGTGCTGTGCATACTGATTTATTCTTACAAAAACTGCTAGCTGTTGTGTTTACATTGTTGAAGTAGGCAGATATGAAACAGTTGGCGTTGCACAAGTGTGCCATGAAGGTTAACAGCATGGAGCAGCTGTAGACCATGCATCTCCCAGTTCTTTTCAGCTTAAATACAGATTCTGAAATGCTTGTTTCAGTTCTTTGGAAGTTTCACTGGAATAATGAATGCACGTGTTCACTGCTGTGTGGCTAGGAAAAAACTCACCAAAATCACTGCTGAAATAATTGCGGCTGCTGCCTGAGTTTTTTGCTGGTTTAGGTTTAAAAGCCCTTTTAAACTGGGGTGTTTTTGTGATTTCTGTTGTACTTAAGTATGTCAGAACAGAGATGATCAAAAATGGTATGTATTTCAGATGTTCAACTGTAGATGCTACACAGGTGTAAGAGTGAATTTTAGCTTGAACCTGTGAAAGTTGAATGCTCTTAGCATTATAGAAAACGTAAAATAGAATGGCAAAGCAAATAAACCCAATGTTACCTACAGCATTTCTTGTTCTTCACATTACAGGCTTTACCCTTAAACAAGCAACCTCTGTGGACCTTTGTGAGGCTCTCTCCAGTAACTATTTCTTAATTCTGTTCCCCTAAATAAAGGAAATCTGGTATTTCTATCAGTAACAATGCAAGGTTCATTAGGTACATGGTGCTCTTAATTGTCTCTTTGAACACTGAGGGTGTTCAGTACTCACTTTGGTGATCATGACAATGTTCTTTCCATGTATTAGGTCAGTAATAGGACTGCTTGAAAGTGACTTTTTGCTCTCTGTAATGTTTGAGTTTTTCCTTGATTGGATTCTGCTTTGATTTATAATAGCATAAGTCACAGATGAATTACTTGTCTTGTTAGTGGAGTCCTGATAGCAGAGTTTCACCTGGACACCTTGGGTATGTCTGTGATTTGTTCAAGGGTCTGGCTTGTGAACCAGGTTTGCCTGTCGCACAGATGACCATCCCCAAAGGCAGAGAGGGTGGGTGAGGTGTGCCCTCCACACACAGGCCCTGTATTGCCCAGATCTGCCAGGGGGGTGTACCAGCAGGTACAGCAGGAGGGGTGAGCCATGGACTGTGCCCTGCACAGCTGTGTGAGTGGTGGGAGTGTGAAACCTGTGCCGATGCCCTCGGTGAGGGCTGCTCTGTCACACCTCCCTTTGCGCACAGGGATCCGCCTCCAGTGACTGTCTGTTTCAGAGCTTTCAGAGCAGGACAGAGCCACCCCAGGTGAGCTCTGCAGTCTGTGGGACAGAGCCTGACAGTCTGCCACAGGAGCCTGTGCTTCCTACAGGCTGCTCTCCTCCTCTTGAAGGGCGAGTGAGACTTGCGGACAAGTGGCAGTCTGGCAGATAGCAGAACCCTGCAGGGCAGTTTGGTGGAGGTCAGGTCAAGTAAAATGAACAATTAACTCCTAAGAAATAGTATTGAAGCTGGGGGAAGCCTTTTGTTGCCAAGAAAAAGCTTGCCAGGCAAATAGAAGGAACTCTGTAAGTTCAGTATCAGTGAAATCTGGGAAGAAAGGAGTTGAAGAAGGATCACAGACCTTTTTTATTGTCTCTGTTTCCCAGAGGTCTTGGAGTCCTTCAAGTTAAGCATAAAGTATTTGCTACTGAAGAGGAACTATGCAGAGAGTATATCTTTGACATTGCTAATTTTATGCAATAATCTAGCATGAACCAACCTGCAGCATATGCAGTCACTCCAGACCGTATCCAGTGTGCACACAGACATTGATTTTTGGCAAGAGGTGTCAGCTTTCTTGTTAGCATTCTGTCCTTTCTCAGAGGATTTATAGATCTGAATACATCTGAGCTCTTCATAATAAGTTTTTTTTCCCTTTCATTTCTTCTACTTCAAATCTGTGTTTTTATAAATATGCATGCAAATGAGTTCTGCCCTTCATTTCCCTGTTAAGTTGTCACAGTGGCCCTGAGGCTGGCAGAGGTTCTGCAACATTAGGGTTTTGCTAATGTGTGACTGAAGATGGAAGGTGCTTGTCACAGGAAGAGGTTCACTGTTTCCTTTTTGTTGCTGCTGCCATTGCATGAAGGGCTACAGAAGTGAAATCAGGAGGAAGTAGGGCAAAGAAAGACCACAGGTTGATATTCAGCTCTGTTACATCAGTTTAAGATGCAAGCCTGCCTGTGTGGGGGAAGGCGTCTCTATTAAAGAGATTGTGTTACACAAGAATAAGATGTACTTTCCTCTACAATTAATATATGTTAAAAGACAGTAAGGACAATGAACAGATCAGTTTTCTCATTATCTGTTTACCTCTTATTTTCTTTGAGTTGTTTGTAATTTGTTTTTAATGGCAGTAAATAATTCTGGCAAGAGTTTGAAGCCGAATGTGTTACATGCTATAGTAGTGTTATTTCCTTAAGAGATATGATGCCAGGTTTTGTCTTATTTTAGTTTGAAAGGCTGAATTTGACTAATACCACACTTTATTCAAATTTTCTAACCAAAATTCAAAAATTAATAATTTATGCATCTGACTATCGTGTATTCAAGGCTCAGATAGATAGAACAGGTGAGCTGTTCTACCCCTAATATCCTTAAGCTCCTTGTTGGGTGCAGCCCATGGCTCTGCAGTGGCACATTTTGCCAGTGATTGGGACATTAGCTGCTACTGACTGAGTGAGAATCCTTTACAGCTCTCAAACTTCAGTGATTTCAATGTCTAATGATTGCAATATGCTCATGATTAAGTACGTAATATACTGCACTGAAAAAAATGCTTGGTTGGTGAGGTGGAGTCAGCTGGGGTGATGTAGGGACTTTCCTGCTTAGATTGTTTCAATTTTGAAGTCAATTGGTAAGAACTGCCAAGGGTTTTATTATTGTACTTGATAAGTTTCAGGAGATTATCACAGAAACATTTTCATTTTGCTGCTGATCAGTATGTTGACTGAAACAGAATATATAAAAGGTTTTTTTCATTTAGCCTGATCCTCTCTGCCTCTGGACTGTGTAAACTGCACTCCCAGGGAGTTTAGGTATCTATGCAGGTCCTTTTTGTTTCAAATTATGACTAAATGTTTAATTCCAATGGTTGCCCTCCATTCAGTGGTGTATGATCTTGATCTGTTCTCAGAGTAGAGGTGTCAGGGTGCTCAACATCTCAAGATGCTGCACTGGCATGAAAATAGAGCCTAAAAATTTCTTAAAACCTCTGCATTGTCAGGTCCTTTCTCATTTTTTACCTTTTGCCTTTTACCTTTTCTAAACTTTGGTCTCAGGATTCCTAAATCCTTCTGTAAGGATTTTTGGGTGTGACTAATTGTGTAAGGCTGCTTGGATGCTGGCAGCTTGGATGAATGCTTTGGGGCAGCAATATAGGTGCTTGCTAGAGATGGCTGGTTAGGAATGGAAATGTCAAAGACTTTTTAATGAGCATTCTTTTGTCTCCTGGGTCAGCTGAAGAGTTCTGTTGGTGAAGTGAAACTCAACTGAGTTAGTCAACAAAGGTTCCTGTATCTTTCAATGGAATTTTGCTCTAAATCCATCTATTAATACAAAGCAAATTGTGAGATTCGTGCCTTATTGTGGTGTTTTGAGTAAAATGAAGGTGCATGTCCAGCATACTCTGTGTGTGAGATTCAGGTGCCACTGAATTGTGACATCAGGCATTTGACATCTAAGATACATTTCTCACATCACAGATCACAGAGTTTTCTGGGTTGAAAGGGACAACCCACAAGGATCATCAAGTCCAGCTCATAAGTGGATGGCCCATATGGGAATTGAACCCACAATCTTGGTGTATTTAATCATTAAAGAAAAATAACAGTTGATTTTTTGCCCCCCATGCCAGTAAAATCTGTGATCTCCCAATCTATACATCTCTTTCTGCAACTTTGCCTCAGGCTGCCTTGGTACAGCGTGGTTTATACCTGTTTCTGCTCTTGTGTGCTCTCCTTCTCTGATGGTATATTTTAAAAAGGTTAGAGATAATGGAGGACAAGGTCTGGATGAGATTGTCTTTCACAGCTGAGTGTTGCACTGATGACATAATGTAGCTTATGAACTCAAGCATCTGTGCTGTATGGATGCATTTAGTTGCATTCAGGTATTTGAAATTATGGTTAAAGTGGTATCTAATGGAATGGAGAAAGGTGATGTACCATTAAATCAGCATGAACATCCGTGGATCTTGATGAGAGGTGCTCTTCTACCAATTTTAAAACAATATGATCATCCAAGTCTTGTCCTAATGTAGCTTTGGTGAATGTCTGATGACTCAGTGGATGCTGTTGTCTCATTCCATTACGAAATCTACAGATGAAAAGATTTAATGACATCAGGGGGTGTCCCTGGCTTTACTGGAATGCTTTTTTGGGAGTTTCAGGAATTATGATCTTTCATTGCCTCATGTCCATCCTCAGACCTTTCAGCAGCTACGCAAATTGGAAATGTGACTTAGGAGCATGGCTCAGACTAGACACACAAAACTGGTGCTCAGGTGGGTGTGCTGGAGCTGCCGTACTAGTAGGGAGCCAGGGATGGGGGCCTGGACAGGGATAATCAGGAGACTGCACTGGAGAAACTGAGGGGACTGAAGATGGTTGGGTATTAGTAGGAAGGGCAGAGGGAGCGACAAGGAGATAAATGTGATTTGGAAGGGGAAATGGAAAGAGAGGTGTGAGAGCTTGAGTCAGAGAGAAAATGATGCTAGCATGAGCATGTGAGGAAAGATGGTGTCTCAGTGAAAAAGAAAAGCAACACTCTTGAGAAAAAGGGAGATTAACGTGTTATATTCTGAGGAAATGTAGCATTCCATATTGAAATAATTAAAAAGGCTAGGAATAAAAGGAAGAATAAAATTTGATGCTTTAGGGAGAAATGGATTACACAGCAGTAAAACAGAGTAAAAATCAGAATCTCTAAGTGCATATGTATTCAATTCTGCTGTGTAGGATAAGGCAGGATTTATCAGTATGTGTTATGTACAGAAGTCTGTATGGATAGATACCTGGAACATCACCTTTCTCTTACCATCAAGTTCTTGATGTGTAAAGCTTGAGGCCTTCAGGTCTGGCAAATAAGTATATATTTTTTTCATGTGGGTAAGAAGATAGTCCCCATTAGTCTCATTGTTAAAAATAATTGGCCCATTTTAGATGTTACTTTTTAAAAAGAAAACGAAAGATAATCTCTTGAAGGAAGTGGCCCCCAAAATTACAATTTGATAAAATCGTAGGATATTTTTAATGGTGGCCATGATCAGATTGAAAATTGGATTTAAATTAATTTCTGTCTCTATAGCTTGTAAGTGTGATTGCAAACTGTAATATAATCACTAGATCTAACTCCTGGCTGAACTAACACTTTCATTTCAGGCAAACAAATTAAAATTGAGTTAATTATGTAAAACCATTTGGGTGCATATAGCGTAGGTTTCTTATTAAAATACTTTGCTCTCTTGTCTGCAGTCTGAAAACAAAATACTTGCATATTTGCACACATAAAGTTGAAGCATTTGTAATGTTTGTAACATCTGTCAGTGGGATTTTGAATAAGGATTGTATTCCAGATTCACATAAATTTACTCATATAACAGGTTACTACAGGGAATGATCAGATTCCAAGAGTTCACAACGAGGGCTGCAGTGGCGCCTTAAAATTTTAGCTTTTATATTTTTTGTATATTTGTAATCTTTTCATTCTTCAGTGTATAACTCTAAAGTCCATATAAAGTTTTAGCTGCAGCTTTCCCATTTTGGTCTGACCAAACAATTCCTCTCTAGGCCTGGGAATCAAGGACACCTTACTGCCTCAGGCCCTGAGAAATGTAAACAAAAGTGAGTTAGCAGGAGCAAACTTGGGGTAAATGACTTCATTACTTGAAGCTGTAATTGGGAAATCAAGCCCCAATATGCAAATAGACCAAACTTATAAAAGCGTGAAAACTTGTGACCCGTCATCCATTTTTGGGTGTAGCCCCTGGGTGGGCTCTGTCTGCCCTAAATGTACCTGAAGGCCCTTCAATAAATATAACTGCTTTTTATTCTCTTAATTGTGTCTGGCCTCTGTTTTTAGGTGAGCCCAAAAAGGCATCAGCAGTAGTACATGGGGACTGTGGTAAGCCACAGTAGGGTGTGGGTCTGTTGCTGGTCCTGTTATGTGTATTTTAAGAGCAGCTGTCACAGTATTCCAAAAGTAACTCCTGAAAGAAGACTGGTTATCATTGAAAATATGTTATCCTTAATGGTTTTCAAAGTTCCTTCAAAGCTGGAGGTGCATGGTTCTTCTGCAACCTGCATGAGTTAAAATGGAGAAGGGAGATAAGAAAAGCACATCTGGATGTATTTGAAGTTTTACATAAATACTTGAAGTGCTGCTATATGAAGTGCTTCTAAATGAGAACCAAGTTCACAGGATGTACTGTTAAGAGCATCCTCCTTTTGCTGTCACTGTGGATCCCGTGGGGCAGCTCAGCCCCACTCAGCACTGCCAGTCACTTGCTGGCCCCAGCCAGAGCCACTTGGGCTTGACTGTGCTGGCTGTGCCCTCTCCCAGACTCTTGCCCACCCCCACTTACTTGATGCTGTGCAAGCTCTGCACAGCAATTCCTAGAAGAGCTCTGTGATACCAACACAGAATCATAGAATGGTTTGGGTTGGAATGGAGGAGCAGGGACATTTCCCTCTACGCCAAGTTGCTCAAAGCCACACCCAGCCTGGTGTTGAACAATACCAGGGATGGGGCATCCACCACCTCTCTAGGCAACCTGTGCCAGTGCCTCACCATCCTCATTGTGAAGAATTTCTTCCCAATACCTAATCTAAACCTATCTTTTAGTTTGAAGCTATTCTCCCTTGTCCTGTCCCTATCTGCCCGTGTGAAAAATCACTTTCTGTCTTTTTTATAGGCCACCTTCAGTTACTGGCAGGCTACAGTGGGATCTCCCCAGAGCCTTCTCTTCTCCAGGCTGATCTTTCAACTCCCTCAGCCCATGCTCATACAAGAGGTATGAGCTCCTAGCCCTGTGATGATTTTTGTGGCCTTCTCTGGACCCACTCCAACAGGTCCAATCTTTCTTGTGCAGATAGTTCTTCAACATCTTTCCAAGGAACATTAATTCCCTTTTGATATTTTGCTATCTCCTTGTTACAGTCTCTTTCACCCCTACATGAAAGAGTTGGACTGGCCTCTTCTGGTCACATGCCCAAAACACAGCATGGTACAAGCTACTGTGTAGAAAATTAACTTGAGCCCAGCCAATATCTGTACAGTACAATACTTTCACACACACAATTCAAGGAATAGGTAGCTCATGAACTAATAGGATCTGTGTCAGTCTGCACTGACACTGGCACTTCTGGGAGTTTTTCTCCCTCCAGGAAGAAGGAAATAAGTTGGTAATTATTCACAGCTCAGCAAGTCCCTTTCTGCCCTCACTAACAACATGTGAATTGTGAGCAATTTCCTTTGAAATCAATAAAGTTTGAAGGAATTATAACAAAGCAAAAAGAAGAAACTTCTTTCATCTTCTGTGCTTTCTTTCCCAATCTTAGACTGTGGATCAGTGATCCTCAGTTGGAACCATTGCTACGTATCTATTTTTGCTTAAAATCCTAAAAATGTTTTAAAGTGCAATTGAAGCATGTTAAATGAACACTTGTATCTGTTCCTAAGATTTCCTTAATTTCTATCCCTCATGTTTCATATAGGTCTAACCAGTAAATCTGCATGAAATTAAACTCTGGTGAAATGAGACACCAGGTGCACTTCTCTGGGTTCAGGAAAATCGAGTCAGATCTGGACAGCACTGTGCATTTTATTTTTCAGAGGATTTGTTCATGTGACCAAGAGCTATTTTCCTTTACTGATTCACTTTAAATTAAATGTTAGATCACTTCTGTTCAATAGACATAGGAAAGAATATGTCTCAGGGAGAATATTATTTAATTGAGATCTTCTTTCTTGCTTCAAGACTTCAAGTAGCAATGGCAACCCGGAGATACATAGTACACCTGAAAGAAGGATGATTGACATTTTTATGTCGTGTTTAATCCATCAGTGCTGAGACACTTCAGAATTAAATATATGGCCCCATTATCTGTTTATATTTCCTTAAAAAGGAACAATGTCTGACAGGCATCCGTAGAGCATCCACAGGCTGTAGGCTAGAGACAGCATTGATGTGTTCTCTGAAGGTAGCATTGGGAATATCAACCCCCCAGCTCTTATTCTCTGAAGAGTTTCCTGTTTTCTGCAAGAGGAGTAAGATGTACGTAAATGGATGCTGCCAGTGCAGTTTCTTAACAGCATCCCTTCCATATTGCTAAAAATCTGCTGCTGGAACGGCATGATCAGTGAGGTCTGCAGGTAGTCACATTTTCAGGCAGAGCAGCAGCTCATGTTCCAGCTGTGCAGAATGCTATATGTAAAGGGCAGGGAGGGTGTAATGGTCATGCTCTTAGTCTGCTCTTTGCTTGCATAGAAATCCCAGATGTATGTTTTCTGTACCAAATCTTAGACTCCTAACCTTGCTCCCATTTAACTGTAAGTGCTCAAATTCTGCTGGGAACGTGACCTCTCTCTATCTGTAGATAGATATATGTTAGCAAGTCTTTGGGTTTATAAAATATTTGTAAGCATTTGGCTACTCTTCCTAGGAAAGCTGAGGCTCTTCTTTACAAAGTAGTTCTTTATATTGAATACTTCTCCTTTCATGAAAACTGATTCTACTGCCACGTTTTCTGCGTAGAAGGCATTTCGTGTTGTAAATGTTGTTTTGGACAGAAATAGAAAAAAATTGTGTTAGAAATACTTTGACAGGAATGGGTTATTGTATATCCTAGAGATGCTCAGAATGTGTATCCAGCTGATCTTCCTTAAAGAAGTGAAATGTTCCCAAGTTATTATTTTGTCCTTGTCTTTCATAAAGAAGTCTACCTGGTCACCCATGGTGGTTTTGAAATGCACCATTGTCTCATCTTTGACCCAGCACTGTCTCACATGTCTCCCTAGCTAGATCAGCATCTTCCAGAAGAACAGTGTCTTGGCCATGCACTTTAATTCAGACTAAGTCTTTCAGAAACAGGTCAGATGTAGTACCAGCTGCAGCTCTTGGCTGGTGTGAATCCCCTTCCAAAAGCAAAGTGGTGGGGGTGGCAGCAAGAAAATGGTAAACCAGGACAGTGAGCTGGATTCCAGGACACAACAATGAAACCTGCAGGGCTGCTGTTACCTCTGTTTGGTACTGTTCAGACAGTAGGAGATGGTGTTTGGGTCATATAGTGTGTGTTGGAGATGGTGTTTGATAGCTTCTGCCTTTCTTCGGGTTTTGTAGAGGCCGCCACTCTTTCTTTTTTATTTCTTGTTCCCTGGGAGTGGCCACTGTGTTGTAACCCTTCCACATTTGGAACCAGGTAGCCTACAGGTCATGGAGCACCTGCTGATGCCTCAGACTCTGCACTGCTGATTAATATTTGTTTCTAGACCTTCCTTACTAGGGAATTTTAACTCTTTAATATGCAGCTGTCAAGTGACAGGTAAAGAAGGCAAGTAGAAGGTAGGTTCAGCATGGGCTTCTTGTTTCAGTTTTGCTTAATTTAGCCCATATGACACACAGCAGCTGACTGGCTGGTTTTCTTTGCTGCCCTCAACATCCTGTGGCCTTGAATCAGGGTCAGGTTCTTCGCTGATGTATAAACCACCTTCCCAGAGTCCAGGCTGATCTCGAAACTTGGGGCTTGCTGGCCTGCTAGAAAAGCCCTACTTCAGCCTCACTTTGGCACTTCTGTCCATGTGTCCTTCCCCTCAGCCCCCAGAGATCTCAGAATTGGAACACTGGAGCCTGGAGTCTTTATGCTGTTTGCAAATTATTTATTTCCAGACTTAACACCTTTTCCAGAGAAATCAGAAAAGCCATTTTGTGTTGAACTAACCATGCTCATTACTTACTAGCTCTTAATTACTGTGTTGGCTATTTTTTCTCCCTGACAAATTAGTAGTTGTTATTTCTCTTCTTTTAGTGGAACAGTTCAGTATGTTGTGAGAGTGAAAAGCAGCTGTTAGACATAAAAATAGAGGCAATTCATAAAGGCAGAACAGAATTCTTACATTTTATGCACACAGATTCATGCACAGCACTGCAGACAGCATTTCCAGTTTTCACTTACGCCATCTCCTTCTTTCTTTACAATTTTTGCCCTGCTTTCAGTTTTTCATGCACTTTTTAAATCTGTAAAACTGCAGGCTTAAGACGCCCAATGCAGATACTCTTTTTTCCTCATGCTGTTTCTCTTGCACATTGCCTCTGTTGTCTTGCTCTTCTTTGGATTTTATGTGCCTGCGTGGAGACTGCAAATTTGGAGAGGGTGTACTCCTAATACTGTGTAGTGCTCATTTCCTCTAGCTGCAGTGGCTGCCATCCCACACAGCAAACCCCACACAGAATCACAAAGGTCCTGTGTCTGTGGGCTGAAAGGAAGGCTGAAACACTTGTTGGCAAAGATGATACCTCTGTGTAGCAGTTTTGAGGAAGGAAACTATCAGTTTCAAAGGCATATATGGGTGAGACCTCATAGTATGTTGCCAGAATTAATGTGATGAGCACAGGAGATGTGTAGTTATTTATGTGGTGACTTCACAGCTGAGATTTGGCAGAAAGATTAGTGTGTTCTAAGCAGCAGAGTTCCTGTTTTGTAGTATATGGTATTCAACTGTGTTGGTAGAATATTATTTCTCACTTTTTTGTGTCTCTCAGCTGTCATATCCTTAATCTTTGTGTGGTTATAGAACAAATGATCAGTCTGGTGAGTTCAGTTTGTTGCAGAAAATATTTGTTCTCACAAAAGCAAGACCAGAGTATATACCTGAGGGCCAGAAAATGGTGTTTTAACTATCAATTAATAACTCAATTTTGCCAGTATTACACCAAAATAATTTGATTTTACTTCACAGTAGTATTCGGGGATTAATTAGTTTATTTGCTTTGTTAATACAAAACCATGGCTGTCAAACCTTGTCATTGTTATGGTATCTGAGGTTCAGGCAGGAAGAGCAGTTGCAGTTTCAGCACCAGATGATCTCTGCTTCTCCACCTGAACTCTTGCCTGTACTTGCCTGCTGTGGCTATTGGGAGAATTATAAGGTAGTCCATTTCTCTGTTTAGCAAACATCTTTTTTTTTTTTTTTTTTTTTTTTTTTTTTTTTTTTTTTTTTTTTTTTTTGATTTTTTTTTTTTTGTTAGCAACATTTACATTTCTTTTTTTTTCTTTGGAAATATCTACGAACTACATATGCTGTTGGCACTTTAAATCTCTGTAGATATAGATCTTAGGGCCTGACATTTCAGGGCTTAGCTTTTTGATGACTTATAAGAAGAAAATTTCACAGTTCGTGCTTGTGGCCATGCAAGTTATTCTCTCAGGGTTTCTGACATACCTTGATGCATCTGAAAGCTTTTTGTGGTTTTGATACCAGATGGGGAAAACATCTTCATAACCAGGATGGTCTCTCATATGTACAGCTTCCCACGCTGGAAAATTTAAGGCAGATAATGAAAATGGAAGGTTGAAATGAATGAAGTATTCAGGGAAATGTGGGTGCAGAGGCTGTGCAGTTCCAGAGAGTGGTTTCTCTTTGTGTGTAATCCAGCCTAGCACCTGACTGCTGCCCAAAGGCAGATTTTTCATTACCTCCTGGTAAAGAGGGGTATACGGCTATATTAATGCACTTTCACTTCCACCACTGTCTTGATTTGCTAGAGAATTGGTGATTATGGCTGCATAGTTGTTAGACGCAGTACAAGGAAGAGATTAAATAGGTTGCTGGTTCTTGGGAACAGTGAGAGTGAGCAGGGGAGAGAAGGGGGAGTCTGTTGTTGGTGGCAGCCCAGTGTTTAGATCAAATTAACCATGGTACAAAACTGCTCACTTGGGTCTGTAAATATTTAGTCATCTATGACATCTCTTAGTAGCACTGTAACTCACTGCCCTTGCTTGCTCATCTCCCCTGTCAGTCAGAGCATTTCATTCTCCCTTGGTTTTAGCTGGCTTTGCCTCATCCATTATATTTACATATTTGTCACTGCAGACATAGCTGTATGCCGTGCGCATTCTGGTAGGGATAGCCATGAGCATCTTGCCTTGCTTCCCTGTGGTCTGGTTTGGATTTCATCAGGCACACACACCTTCTGGTTCCTCTGATGGCTGGGATGGAGCCTGTAACATCTGCTCCTTCAGGCTCGTGTCTTGTGCAGGGAGCACGTTCAGACAATCTCTCACTGTCGTGCTGCAGCAGCAGGACCAGGCGTGTCCTTGCTGCACACACACCAGTTAAGGATTCAGGAGCAGCTCTCCCACCAGGTGCTGGTTGTAGATGTTAGGGTGAGAATTAGCTACCAGAAAATACTCACAGCCTTCATGTTAATCACTGTAGGGCAGCAGTGCTGGCATTATGACTTCCAGCCCCTTGTGTTTGTAAAGCAGGTAGTTGTGAAAATAGACAGGCACGTGAAGAGAGCACTGGGAAAGGAGAAGGCATGTGTTATTGATGTGCTTTGGATTTGCCTACCTATAATACTGCTGAGAATTAGATAGACTTCCTGAAGATAATATATACTGGTGAGAGATCTGGCTGGAGCTTTGAATGTAAGATTGAAGAGATTCTGTAACCAACTGAATCCAACCTATTTCTGAGCAAATCTTTTGTGGTAATCCACTTGGTAAATGTATCAATCTCCAGAGAGAAATTGATGACATTGGGAGATAGTTTTAGACACCTTCTTTTTAGTTATTAGATGCTTTTCCAATTTCTGACCACACTATAGGTAGTGAACCAGCATCTCTCCACTTGTTCTTGCAAAAACATATTCTTTTACATTAAACAATTTATCTTCCTTTTGCAATTTGGCAGACACAAGCTACACTTATCACTGCTTTGGTTTTGCTTGGCCTCCCTGCTTAGATCCTTCTTCCTCATTGTTCACTTTGGAAATGACTGCAAAGAGCCTGGTACTTGACATCTTATTTCAGGTAGAAAAATAAACTCTGATCTTTGTCTTTGTACTTTGTACTTTGGATTAATGTGAGTTTTTTGCTTTGGATTATTGTGTTAGGGCCTGTTAAATCAGTAGTAAGTGTTTGTTAACTACAGCTTTGATAAGTATATATGATTAAAAGAAAGAAACTTCTAAATGAGAGGGTTGTAACTGAAAGATGTAGCTTCTTGTTCATGGCTGCATTTAATTTATTCTGCTCAGTTTGAAAGAATTCAGTGGTTTAAAAAGTGACAGCCATTAATGTGGCATCTTAGTGTTTGCATTTTTGTTGAACCATCCATTCTTAGTACAAACAAATAGTGTAAATGCAGGAACTTGGTGTTCCCTAACATTGTGTAACAGTCTTGTTTGTTGAACCTGGTTGTTCCATTGTAAGGGCTAATTTACAATACAGTTTATTATATTGTAGATTCAGATACGGTAAAGGTGGAAGCAACAGCCTGTGAGAGAAGCTTCTCAGTACTTTAAAGAAAGTATGTCTTGCACAGGGTTCTGCTAGTAAAGATTGGATAAAAAAGTCTATTGTGGTGATTAATGGCATGGCTGTCCTTTTATATTAAAAAGTGGAAATGATAGGATAAATTAAAACAAGTGTAAGTATGTAAGAATACTTGGTAATTTATGTAGTTAATTTTCTAAGATTGGTAGAGAGTCTCAATACATGGAAGTGTGAACACAGCCCAGAATGGCTGTGGAAGTGCTTCTTTTTCTCACAAGGCTAAAAAAAATTAAAAATGCTGCACTGGCATATTTTTTTCTTTTCATTGGGTGTGTCTTTTGTACTTGCCTCTGATACACTATGCCTGATAGGCCTATACTTGAATTTGTATTTACAGGTTACCAGCTTCTGCTTTGCATATTAAAGAGTGCAATGTACCCAGCTGCAGACTGGGCCTTCAGCCAAGACTCATTTCACATGTGTGTATTTCTTTCTGCAAGGGAGTGCCTTCATTTCTCAATGCCTGTCTTCAGATTAGTGTTTCTATGTTCTTTCTAACTTCAGCTACTTGCTTATGCTCCAATGAGTGGAATTGGTTGAAAGGTGCATTATTTAATACAACTCTCTAGATTTTTTGAATTATTCTAGCATTTTATTCTTTTCTGTATTTTTTTGTCTCATTTTTGATGCCGTGATGTTTGACTATGTGAACAATGAATGTTCAAAACAAGCTGTTTTTCTCCATGCATTCTCTTCTCAACTGTTCTGTTTTCCTCATGGGAAAATTACCTGTTTTCCCATCTCTCTGCATTTTAGAGAAAGCAAAGAGTTGCAAATCTCCTTTTGTATTTTTCAGATTCCTGCATTAAATCAATAGGTGCTCTTGCCTTTGAAATCCATGATTTCTAGACTGTTTATTGAAGCAGGACCATTTAGACTGTCATGCTGTGTCATATGGTGCATACTGTAGTTTTTCTTTCAGTTCTGCATTGCTGTAATGAAGATAATTTAGCATTGTTGACACAGTGTATACTTCTGTTTGAGCTTTGTCAATAATATATTTCCATGTGTACAAAGATTCATTAAGAAAGGAATTTTAATAATGCATGGAGATGGTAGGGGTTCTGCTAATAAACAGACTCCAAAGTAACATAACCAATTATTTAGCTAGGATCGATTTTAATGTATCTGTAAGTAGGCAAAATGTTGAAGTTGTTTGGAACTCTGGGATGATCATATTAAATAGCCTTAATAGCTTTGCACTAATATAACTCAGTTATTGTGGAGGCAGTGGGACTTGAGTTTTGTGCTTGATTTCCTTACTTGACCAATACAGCCTATGTGGAAAGTCTTAGGGGATATACTTTCTATATCTTCAGGTTATGGTGAGTTTCCTATGCTTGCATTATTATTATTATTACTATTATTATTATTATTATTATTGGTGGTGGTAGTAGTAGTAGTAGTAATAGTAGTAGAAGTAGTAATAGTAATATCTTTTATGTGTAAATAGGTGGGGGATGGTCTCTTTCTCCAGGCAGCAACTGACAGAATGAGAGGACACAGTTTCAAGCTGCACCAGTGGAAATATAGGTTGGATATTAGGAAAAATTTTTTTTATGGAAAGAATAATAAAGTACTGGAATGGTCTGCCTGGGGAGGTGGTGGAGTCACCATCCCTGGTTGTGTTTAAAAAAAGACTGGATGTGGCACTTGGGGCCATGGTTTAGTTGAGGTGTTGGGGCATGGGTTAGATTCGATGACTTTGGAGGTCTCTTGCAACCTAGAAATTCTGTGTGATTCTGTGTGATTATATTTTTATTAATATTATTACTATTATTATTATTAACCACTGACACTTAAATGGGAATTGTTAATTCTGTGTCCTAATATGAATTAGGAAAAGGGGGTGAATATTAATTTGCTACAGAAGTCTGTGTGTTCTCTAATGAGTCTCATGCATCTCATCCCTCTTAGTGCTTGCTAGTACTCTTGAGTACTTGGAAGTATAGTCCAGGGAGGATTTTAATTGTCAGGTGCAGTTTTCAGCCAAATCTTGGTTTTTTCTCCCATGAAGAGGCAAAAAAGTCTTCTGTTATAGTGGTGCTCAGGTAAATCTTAGATGAAGGACTGACCAAACTGAGGGGCTGGAGCAGCATTAGGTCTCCCTCACAACTCAAGTCAGTCCTGCTTTGCCAAATACCTTGTTTTGTTTTTTAGTTGTTGACATTGACTGAAAACTCATGGAGGACTGGTCCTACTTGCCTGGCAGCTTTTATTGCACTGAAATAACCATGCAAAGCCATTACGCTTCTTTCCACTGTTTAGTCTCCAATGATATTAGCTATAGTAGTGAAGTTTTATTGGTGATTATCTGCAGGACTTTGAAAAGATTGTCTTAGTGCTCCTACCAGGGCATAGAATATGATTGCTGAATTTTATGGCTGTCACCTCTAGGTCATTTATCCTAGCAGGATGGAAAATAATTGAAAGGTCTGGATAAGTTATCTGTCCAATGTATATAGGTGAACCTACATCGAAGTCAGAAAAGGCACATCATTATAGGCCTTGTGTATTTGCCAAGTCCTGGTATGGCCATTCTCTTCTTATTTATCTTCAGTAACTCACATCTAAATCCACAGATTTTCATCCAGTTTTGCTGTGTATTTGTGTGTTCATGTAGTGAGAGACCTTGATTGAATGAGGTTGTAGCTTTGCTTGGATAGGTAGTCTTGAAATATGTATCTATGCAAGACACAGGGAGCCCCAATTTTGCCTGAGCTAATATTATTGCAGAAGTGTTTAATTTAGACTCTTCATAATAAAATTCACTTAAAGTGATTTTTAATAATAAATTGTCTAATTATAAAAGTTTGTAAACACTTCAGTTCAGATACTGGCCTAATATGATGTCTTGTCTTCCTTACTGTGTTTTTGGCAAGGAAATGATAAAGCAAACAAACGTCACTTTTCTGGTGACCCCTCGACTTTTACTGCTGCACCCTTTGTGCTTGGTCTACCTGGCAACTGAAGACAGCATAGTTTAAATTTCTTATTGTAGCCCAAGACATTTTGCACTTTGTCTCCTGTGAGGCTTCTGCACCTTTAGTCCCTCTTGAGTTCCTTTTGTTATCTCTTTACAATGAAATGTGAGGTTGGTTGGGTGGCTGGGTGGTTGGTTGGTTGCCTGTGGTTGCCTGTGGCGATGGATCATGTGCAAGAAAGAGTCTGGTACTGTGTTAGATATGGGATGCTTACTCTGTTCAGGCCATAAAGGACATCAGGTTTCTCAGCTCCAGTTTCCAGGATTCACTAAGGCCATATAAATACATTTCAGCTGTCATGTATTTACCATTTTGATTTAAAACTCACCTGCATAAAGGGTATATTTCTCATGGAATTTTTTGTTCTTCTGGAGACATGATTTTCTGTGGTTAAATAAATGATGGGGAGTTTTAAAATCCATTCCATTTTGCATAAAAAACTACAGCCCTTTTACAGTTCTGTGCAGATCATGAGAGAAGAAATGGATGTAAAGAGAAGGTGGGAAAATAAAATGCAGAAGAAAATTGGAAAGAAGAAAAAAATCTAATGTGCAAGTCAGGAAGAAAGTCTTCACAGGGGAGTGAGGGAAAGGAAAATTTGACAGTCTCACTGTAGTAGAATTAAATTAGGTTTGTCTGTATATTAGTGATTAAAATAACATAACAAAGAGAATAAAGTTACTAAAATAATATTAAAGCAATGTAATTTTAAGTGCAGGAATTCTTAGCAAAAGTAATTTTAATAATTTAATATGTAAATGTGTACTTTAAAATCACAAATGTGAACTATTAAAAAAATGCTTTGGAAATTTTCTTTTTCTACAAAACCTGTAGACTTCTATTTGAATGGCCAGCAATGGTTTCCTAATGATATTTTGTATTTGAAATTCAGACTTGTAAAACTGTCAAATTAATGCCACCAGATTCTACTTTTATGCTGAAAATATAGTAACTTACACATTTTTTAAGTTAAAAGTAGTCCTGAATTTATTGCCACTTTATGGGGATTTTTTACAAGATAGAGAAGCAAATTGGCGTGGAATGTGAATAGTATTTTTTCAGACTGCTCAGTTCTGAGAATTAAATTGGTGGGGGATGTGAAAAACAAGTGTTCTGTTTGCTGGCTGAGGGTGACAGAAGCCCCAGGTTGCCCAGGCAGAGCGCAACTGGGATTCTTCTCATCAAACCAAGTGTTGCACTTCATCTAAACATCCTAATTTAATTAGGGGAGAGGGACAAGGATTTTTTCTTTTAATCTTAAAAATAATCTCCAACACCCTGACGGGATTGTGTACCATGTTTGTCATTGGGTTCTTCTGATTTTCTTTCCAATTACTTTCCCCCCTACACAGCTTTTCCTCCTATTAATCATTATGAAATACACATCAGCAAAGATGTATTTTGCCAGGCTTGTGACCCCACCATATCTGAATGGGGTGTCAAGGGTGAAAGGTTTATCTCTCTGCAAATGAGGTAACAAGCTATCACTGAAAGTACAGGATTGTCATCCTGATCAGTTTGAAGTTGAAGAGATGAGAAATAAGCCTTTTTCCATTCTTGTTTGTGTTAGGGTGTAGGGCATGAATGCATTAATAAACCCTCCGAGACAAGGGCCTGCAGATCTTTCATATTCAGCAGGAGGGCTCTGTTCTGACCTGCTCTTGAAAGAAATAAAGTACAATACAATACCTTGAAAGAATGATAAATCTTTAAACCCTGTGCAGACAAATAGTGTTCTTCAGTGATATATTGTTTTGGAAGTTCTCAGCTAAGGAGAGATTTGTTATGCCTGCAAGTATTTCAGATGAGTTATGACTACTCATGACTAATACGAAATCTGAATCCCGAATGAAGACATAGTGGGACAGTGGTCCAGTGACACCAAGTTCCACTGATCTTCAGAAAACAGTTGTCTCTCGTCTCTTGTTTAGCAGAGGATAAGTGTTTAAATATTATTTCTGTACTACAAATTCAAGCAGATATGGACAGTGCATGGTCTGTGTTTATAACTACAGATTTACATGGTGCATGTGTTCCATTTATTGTGGCTTTATTCCTAATCCTGGGAGATACACAAAGTATCTGTAAGGTCAGTGTAGAATAGTAACTCATACTAGATTTTCTTGGCTTAGGACCTGCATTTGTTGAGATTTCAGAAATGAAAAGGTTCACCAGGAGTAGTAAACCTTCATATATGACAGCTGTCAATGCTTTGACTGTGTCAAGAGTTTCAAGAACACCATAGATATGTTGGAAATGTAGTGAACAGAAAACCTTAGTACTTCTGATGCTGTTGTTTTGCAGTTTGGAACCTCTCATGTGCCTCTGTTGTTTCTTTTTTAAAAATTTTATTTAGGTTTGTTTAGTTCCTTCATTATATCACACACTGAGATTAGTCAATCTGTTTGATGTTTACCCACTTCTACGACTGCACAAAGTAAGAAGTCTCCAGGTTATTCTCATGTTGGGAAGTCTGGGAGGTAATCTGTGGATGTGTATTTGGTAATGACTTGAGAGATGAAGAGTATGAAAAGGCATCTTCAGATCTGTACTCACATCAGCAGTGGCTGGGCTGAGGAGTTTATGCACACAGGAGACTGATTATTCTGTCTACACCTTTAGGGCTGCTCACACAAGTGCTCACTGAAAGCACTGCTCTTTTGGGTGTACTCTGGTTGCTTCTGAACATTTTGGTCTCTGCCTGAAAGCAGCACCTGTCCTCTCTCTTTGTATGATCAGACTTTGATCTTTCCCCCTTATAAGTGTAAAATCACAGGCTGAAGGACTGTACAATCTCAGAGAGCTATGAACCATGTCAAATATTTGTTATTGAACAGGTTTAGCTGGATGCTTGTGTTTTCAGTAGTTCTAATAGAGAATGGACTTGGTGCTGTGTAATGTTTAAACTTGAATAAATAAGTTTGTCTAGTAAGTAAACAGAGAACACGGGAAGGAATCCCTGAGTTGCCACAGACAGCCTAATAAAGTAGTGACTTTGCAACATAGCAAAGCACTATACAAAATTGTTTCAAAGTAACAAGAGGCATTTCAGTTAAATAATGTATATTCGTATTTCATTGAAAATGAGCATATATGGCTTCCCTCTTAAGCTAAGAATAAGGCAGATCTTGATTTATGTTTCCTTCCAAAGCGTAGGACCTCTTGAGGTAATCTGAATTTGGGTAGCCTGCTCTATGGAGAGAGTAGCTTTGCCTCTTGCCACACCCAGAACTATTTCTTTTTTATGCTTGCTCCTTCCATGGTGTCACAGAGCAAAGTGTACTGGCCTGTTCCTGGTCTGTGGCACCAGGGGTGAGAGCAGAATGGATGCTCAGGGTGCAGGATGCAGCATGGCTCCCTGGGTTCTGGTGCAGGAATAATGCATACCAGAGGTGCATAATAACAGGGGTGCTGGAGAGAGAGCAGTGCCCAGTCCCTCTTACCAGCCGGTGAGAGTTTTCTGATCCACCTTGAAATGAGCTGCTTCTAGACCTCAACCTCTCACAAAACCTCTGTTGTTCTGTCACCCCATACAACTCACTGGAATTTCATTACAGTCACTGCAGGATGAATGCTTTGCCATTGCTGGGAAAGACTCTGTGCCTGTGCTGCTGAGAAACCATGAGTCAGCTTGCTCAAGGGAAGGAGGAGGAGGCGAGGAAATCTCCTTTTATGATGAATCTTCCCACACTTCCTGCTGTTTCTGTTTTGGGCACACTGGTTCAGAAGCTGTGGGCTGTTTTCTGCCTGGCTCTCTCAGTGTGTGAAAATTGTTCCTTCCCTAAGAGGGATCACCTACTTGTCCTGATATGAGGTGACAGTATCCCATGCCTTTCCCCATCTAGAACAAAAGGCATAATCTTTCATCTCCACTCGAAGCAAAGCACAGTGTCATGGGGGGACTACAACAGGAGAAAGCCCTTGCTCAGCTCTGTAGAATTTCAGAGTCCAGCAACGTTATAGAGGTTTTCTGAGTCACTCTTTACTCTGAGAGGCTGCTGTTTAGTCTAATCCTGTGGGATAAATATATTTGTATTAAATTCACAGGGACTTGCATCCTAACTTAACTAAGGTGTGACTAGACTTACAACACTAACAGCAAAGAGTTTTTTGCAAGTGACTTACCATACATTTGTGTAGGTTATGTAGTAAAAACCCTCGCTTCTGCCTCTGCTTAGAAGGTCATATTCTGAGGGTGAGCACAACAGTGCTGTAATGGTTTTAATATAATATGATTCTGGATAAAAATGATGACAAAGAGGTAACAAAACAGTGCCGTTCACTTGCTGGAAACATCTTGCAAGTGCTTCAATTATATTTCATGCTCGAGTTGAGAGCTGCTACAATAGTGACAGAAGGAGAAAAATAGAATTGCTTAATTTCTTTTCTCCCACCCACGGATGTTTCTCAGTGTGGAAAATGAGTCATCAAGAAGAGGTATTTTTACTTTGCAACAGACATTAGAGAAATGTTGATCTTCGGGCTAACTGTGTGTCAATTGATCTACTAGGCAAGAGGTCTGATCCTGCTTGCACAGATTTTATTTCCTTTGGAACCACTGTGAAGTCGCAGCAAGAAGCAGCCAACACAAATGCCCAGAATTCACAATCGAGTCAGGTGTGGCTGCCACTGTGGCAGGTGTGTGGCCTGGCTGACCTGAGGGCTGTGCCACATTGCTGGGGTGTGAGTCTGCTTTGATGAACCTGGGGTAGATCCTCAGCAGAGGCTGATGGTCCCAGGCACTGCCCCAGCCCACTGGCAGTGACATGATGGGTCTGCCAGGACAGAGCCTGGTGGCCAGCTCGGCCTCAGCTCTGTCAGATATGGCCAGGGACATCTGTTACTTTTGGAGGTGCAGACTGACATATTGCAGCTTTCAAGAAGTTTTTTAGAAGTCTTCTGTCACAAGTGAAAAGTTAGCATCAACTAAATTGTGAGGAGGCCTCTTGGTTTGAGAATATAATCAGCTGGGATGTCTGAGGATGCTGCCATTTGCCATCTGAGAACTTGAGCACTAATCTACTTTGAGTTTGTATCTTACTTTGGAGTGTAAGGCTTCAATATAATGTGTAACAAACATAGGGATTTTATCTGTCATTGTCAAAGCATTTTGCAGAAGGGGAAGAGGAAACTTGAGGCTCAAAGCCATCTAAAGGAGTTAATCAAATTGATCTGCACAGCGCAGACCTCATCCTCATTGCTTCTCACACTTTTATTCCTCTAAGTACTTCAACGGTGCTGATGGCTCAGAGAAATGTAAAGCAAGAAACCTACAACCACAAACCAGTATTTCTCACCCCAGACCAGTATTTATCACCCAAAATATGTTTTTCTGGCAAGGCTTGTACTTTTGTTAGTGTTTACTCTCAGATATCAAGTTTGCACATATCTGGAGAGCTTTCTGTGTTGTTCTGTATAAGGTTTGCATGGCCAGGTTTTGGTAGCAGGTGGACTAATAGGGGTGACTTCTGTGAGAAGCTGGCAGCAGTTCCATCCATGTCCAACAGAGCCACTGCCAGACGGCTGCAGGATGAATGTGCTGCTGCTCAAAGATGGGCCTATCAGAAAAGGTGTTAACACCTTTATGATATTTAAGAAGGGAAAAAAATAGCTATTGCACAGATGTAATTGCAGCCAGAAAGAGTGGAGTTAGGAGAGGACAGCTCTGCAGACACCAAGGTCAGTGGAGAAGGAGAGGCAGGAGGTGCTCCAGGCTTCAGAGCTGAAAGTCCCCTGCAGCCCATGGTACAGACCATGGTGAGGATGCTGTGCCCCAGCAGCGCATGAAGGACCACAGGGGTTCAGAATCCACCTGCAGCCTGTGAAAAAGACCTGCAGTGAAGCAAGTGGGTGCCTGGGAGGAGGCTCTGGGAAAACTCTACAGGAGCAAGGTCCTTGCAGGGACCTACAGACCCATGGAGAGAGGGGCCGACACTGGAGCAGGTTTCCTGGTAGAACTTGATACCTTGTGGTGGACCCACACTAGAGCAGCCTGTCCTTGAAGGACTGCGCTCCATGGAAGAGTGATTCATATTGCAGCAGTTTGTGGAGAACTGTTGCCCATGGGATGGACTCATGTTAAAGAAGTTCATGGACAATTATCTCCCATGGGAGGAACCCTGCTGGATCAGGGGAAGGATTCCTCTCCCTGAGCAGTAGCAGCAGCAGCATGTGATGAACTGACTGTAATCCCCATATCCTGTGTCCCTGCACAACTGTGGAGGAGGAGGAGATAGACCCTAGGAAGGAGGGAGAGGTGGAGGGAAGGTGTTGTTAATTTTATTTTAATTGTCCTGCTCTGATTTTGATTAATAATAGAATTCAGTTGACTTCCCCAGTGTGAATCTGTTTTTCCTGTGATGGTATTTGGTGAGTGATCTGTCTCCCTGTACTCATCTCATAGCCTTTCGTTACATTTTCTATCTCCTCTGCACTTGTGGAGGGGAGGGATGGGGAAGTATTGGTGGGCACCTGGCATCCAGCCAGGGCTAACTCATCATGATATCTGATCTTTGGGAGTTTGTGAGTGGTGAGGATTATAGTTAGGATATCCTTAACCATGCTTTCATGGCTATATTGTTTATCCTTTTTGGGTGTCACGTGAGGAGCTGAGACTTATTTGTGTAAATCCAGCACAACGACTGTTTCTGCCAGTAGTTGTCAGTTGTGGTAGCGTGCCAAAGGTGAGGCTGACACAGCCTGATGTCACTAAGGCCACTTGGTAGTGGGGTTGGGCATGTATTCCCAATAGGCATGATATTCATCTACATCCGTATGACCATCCTGCTCACCAGCTAGGCCAGCTTGCTGCTCATGAGGGGCTTGCTGCTCGTGCATACCCAGAGCAGGGCAAGAAAACAACATTTCTGGTAATACACACCAGCCTTTTTACTCTTTTGTCCCTCTGTTTTCCCATGCTTGTTGCTATTACCCTGTCCCTCTGTTTTGTTGCCTTCCAGAACACCTTTGCCTGCCTTTGGTCCTTACCACTGCAAGACTTCAAGAATTCCCAAGTGCCTTTCCCAGGAGCCTTATGAAGTGTCCCCTACCTTGGCAGTGACCCTGCAGTTTGGAAGATACTGCAGCAAACATCTCCCCCTGATCCCCCGTGCTGGTGTCAGCCCCAGCTGTGGAGCCAGAACTCCCTGGCTGGGCTGTGGCTGCCCTAGGACTCCCTTGGTCACACCAGGCTGTTGCCTTCACTGATCGTGTCACTGTGGGTGGGGATGATCACCCAACTACCATCAGCCCGAGTGTGGTGCTCAGGGTCCCCATTTCCAGTACATCTTTTCAGAGCTTCCCCACCCCCAGGGAGCTGCATGTTGCCACCAGTGGCTTCAGCTATAGATCTTGTCATAGGTGTCCATGGTGTAGGAAAGCTGTGGAGATCTCCCTCAGCTGCTGAGTTGTACTGACTCATCATGTTGTTTCCATATGTTTTTATCTGTCTATTATTACTTTAGTTTTTTCTTAGGCAGAACTGAACTTGAAGCCTTGTGTCAGTTTATTTAAATTAAATGTGATTTGCGTGTAAAGTGTAAATTGGAAAATTATAATTTTTTTCTCCTTTTTTTTTTCCTTTGGCTAGATCTCTTAATGGACCATAGAGCAGACAGCTCACTTGCATTTCTCATGTTGGATTTTCACTTACTGAAACATCCCCTTGCCTGATCCTCTGTGAAGCTTTGTAACCACTTGGAAGCAGTTTTTCCCTATGGAAATGGATGTCAGGGCTCCCATTGGGTTTAGGAAGAGCTTTATTTAGAAACCTAATTGCTAGGCATTCCCTGTCCATATTACTCTCCATGTCTGTTCAGTCCCACATGTTCTTTGGGTTAAAGCATACCCTCTTCTTGCCCCTCTGTTGCAGAGGAGGGGCTGGCATGTTGTTCTCAGTTCTTTCTTTAAGAAAGGAAGTTCATCTGTGTCTGTGGATTTGAAAGAAGAGGTGCAAACAGGGAGACAACACCACTTTTTTGTTTTTCTGAGGGCATAAGATCCACTGAGGTCACTGATGTGATTGCATGACCCTGAAGAGAGGAATGGAGTCCTTTGTAAATACTTTATACCCTAGACCTTCAGGTATGCCTGAATCCTTTATTTTCATATTCAGATTTAGGCTTAGAGTATAGTTTCTGCTTGCACAAATAGAGCTCAGTGGAAATACACTGCGAGAGTAGTTGTTGCCTATGTTTGTCTACTTTATTAGGCACATTTAGAGTATGCTGCATTTTTGTTTCTCTTCTGATCTAATATAGTAAAAATACTACATCAAATTAAATTAGCTTCATTTTATACTTACTCAGTAGTGGATGTAGTCTCTTGCAGGATCTGCTTTTTATTTTTAAAACAAATCAAACAAATGAAACGTGGTTATTTCTCAGTAATTTCATTTCTTTCTAATTATAATTTTCAGAGGCAAGTGGTTTTGATATTAGAAAGATGTAGTATGCATTATGCTGATGTTCATTAGGTTAGAATGACATGGTGAATTTGCAGAAGGGGAGGGACAACAAATTGTTTGAGAGATTGAATTTGAATTACCGTAATTTCTCATTAAAGCCTGGATTCATTAGTGAAGTGTATCAAACAAGAGCAATTTTCTTTCTCACATTTCAGTGTTGCAAAGAATGTTTTCAAAAGAAATGGAAGAAATCCTATAAAGCAAAGGATTTATTTGTCTCTAGATTAAAGTCACATAGCTAGCTCTGTATGATCAGTTTCTTTCAATTTTACTTCCCAGTTTTCTATAGCATTGCTACATCTGTGAGCTCTGCACTGGCTTTGCTGCTGCCATAGAGCTTTTGGCAATATTGGCATAGTGGCTGTGGAAGCGTGCTCAGGTTTGGTAAAGTCTTGTATGATTGCACTGTCCCAATTATAAGAGGTATAGTTATACCTCTTCTCCCAAAGGAATGACTTCTTGTTCCCATTGTCTCTTGGGCTATTTACAGACGTAAAATTTAAAGTCTTTAAAAAAATCAAACTGGTTACTACACATCTGGTTCTCTTTGCAGACAGTTTAGCATATGTGAGGACAGGAAAATCCCTTTGCTCTGAGAAGCTGTGGCAGTTGCATGATCAGCTGCCATGATCTGATGTTTAGTGGAAGTTTCATAAAGATATACAGGGAGTGTTCCAAAGGTAAAGTTCAAAGTCTTTATTTTATTGAAAATGCAGTCACTTTCATGTGAGCCTTTTTGCTCTTTTGAAAAATGTAAGTGGCAGGATTTTGCAGTGTGCAGAGGAGCAAAGGTGTGTTGTCTGTATTATGTGGATTTTCGTTGCATAACATACTCATGGTAGAATATACCTAGCTAAAGTAGGCACATGGTAGATGTAATATTCTGCTTGTGTTTCTGATGACTTGAAAAATTGTAGCAAAAACTCACTCAACCTACCTATTGGGAAACAGGGAGTGAATCACATATTGGGTTTGAAAGTACCTGCATTTTGCAGGAGACAACCAATGTGAAAAACTGATAACCTGTGGATAACAGTAGTTTTGCTCTCATTGAAGAATGTCCTGTGAAGAAGGATGGTTTCTGTCTTGTACCTGTGACAGAAGAGATCTTTTGTTATCTACCACAGGCTGTCTGTGGAGCTTACACGATTCAGTGTCATTAATTAATGAGTATTTGTTTCCCACTCATAAAACAGAACCATCCAGGAAAATACCTCCAATACCAAGCCCAACCAACAGCATAGCACTGCAAAGCTTACAAGCAGACCACGTTCCCATATGCCACATCCATGAGTACCCTACACTCCCACAGAGATGGCAGCCCCACCATCCCACAGGGCAGCCAAGGCTTTCCCTCCAAGGCATTGATTGTCCCGGCACCTTTGATGTGTTTCCACAAGTGCAGGGGTCCAGAGAGAATGCAGCTGAGAACAAGAGCAGGAGGTTTGTCCTGTGGTGGTCCACCAGCTAAAAAAGTTGGGAGGAGGGAAGATTATATTAATTTCTGTTCCCTTTGACCCAGAGTTTTGAATCTGGGTAACCTGGGGTGAAATAGTCAGTGACTTGTGTGGTGGTGGTTGTAGTTTGGGTTTTTGGGATTTTTTGTAAAGCTTGAAATGTATTTGCTTTTACTGCTAAGTCCATTGCTCTTAAATATTGTTATTTAAAGTTTTTGATCTGATTGGGTAATATAGGATAAATTTTGTTTGAATTTTCCTTTGAGTACTGAGGATCTTACCCTGCAAAGTGCTAAATAACCTTAAGCTCCCACAGTCTTCTCAGTAGGAGCTGAGAATACTGCACTGCCCCAGGAGGTGGCTGGATCTTCAGGAGGCCAGGTCACACACAGTCTAGCATATTTTAAAAATAGGATGAAGGTTTCCAAGTGTGTTTTAGTTAATACATGATGGCCTCTCCTACAGTAATAGTTCCTGTGGCTTAATACATCACTGTAAGTATTTTGTTAAACAGTAAAATCTTGCTATATTTTTCAGGCCCTCTGTTACTCGTGTCCTGTTGTGAAAGAAGGCTGCTATTTTTCCTTTTAATTTTGCTGCTGCAAATAAGTGGTACTGCTTTACTGTTCCATTTCACCACAGGCAGTAATTTCAAATGGTTATACCACTTCTTTTGGGCTCAGTGATGCTATCAGATGGTGGAAAGTGAGTGACCTTTCTAAAAGGAGTGAACTATAATCACTCTGCAGCCAAGTTCCTGGTTTTCAGCTCTGGAAGGAACAGCCTCCACAGTAACATGCTGGCACCCAGGGGGCTGTGAGAGGGACGGGGGTGTTTGGGGTGTTCACTGGTCAGGTGCTGGCATGATTCACATCACCAGTGCCTCTGTGATACACAGTCCCATGAGCAGGTGGGCAGTCTGACCCGTGCCTCTCTGCTTGTAAGTTTTCCAGGGGAATTCTTTTGAGATGAAAATGTGGTGTACCCACCCACTTGTGCCTGTGTTACCTGAAGGTTTTTCTGTGTGAATTCTCTTCCCTCAAGACCCCATCCTAAAATTTGAAAAACAGTCTTCACATGTGCTGATACTTTTGTTATCTAGGCTCTTCCTACTTGTAACTATTTGCAGTTTGGTGTTTTTATGTTTTGTGTGACATGCCTAAGATAACACTGTATCTTGGTAAAACTGACACAGATTTTAAAATGTGGATGCTGGAATCTAAATGTGGATTAGATTTTAAAATGTAGATGTCTAAATATAGAGATTTTTTTAAATCTGTATATTTAGGTTCCTCTGTACACCGGCCTCAGTAAACAGGATGACGAACACTTGCAGCTGCATTACTGTTTCCACTGATGCTTTCTGTGGAGTCTGGACCACTGCTAGCTGAGCAGTCTTTCAAGTCACTGCAAGTGTATGTAGTGGCAGTCAGACAGCCAGAAGGAGAAGTTAGTCTTTGATGCTTGATCCTTTCTTCTTTCATTCTGTAGGTTAATTGGTTTTGTTCTCTTCAAGCCATCTAATTTTTCTCTACATTAAGTCCTCATAGCTTTGTCTTTCTTAAAGGCTCTGAGGAGATCTCCAGATTAAGAGCTCTGTGTTAGTGAAAGACTTACTGGTCTTAACCTCACATCAGGGGAAGACTGAAGTTTTCTGGCTGTGTTTGCTTTCATTCTCTAAACTTACTAGAAATGCTTAATAATAGAACACCCAATTACAAAACTTACACTTTACAGGTTGTTTCTTATCCTCTGGATGCTTTCCAAATTTCAGTGATAATTTTGGTGGGTAAATGTGTTAAATAGTGCAGTCAGAGTAAAGAGTGAGGAAGAAATGAGGGGAGCACATCATGTTTGACAATTTTTATTTGCAAATTTGCTCATGGAGAAGCTGACAGAAGGATAAACCTTCACGTTTTTCCTGGGAGTTTTGCCTATGAAGTTTCCTGGGACCAGGGTTTCACTGTATGTTTTGAAAAGCATGTACCAGTTTTGAGTACCTTAGCATGAGTCCTGTTTTGCCATTTTCTCAAAGGTATTTAAATGCTGGCCTCATAAAAGATGCTTAGGTAGACAGATCCTTTTAAAGATACCTAAATTTCTGCCGAAATCTGCAACAGAATGGAGATTTTTATACCTTAGTGAGTATGTTGCATTATCTAAAATGGAGGATATGTACTGATGGGATTTTCAAGGGAATATAAAGAGTTTCATTTTCTAAATGCCATTTCTGCACATATATTGTTGGCTAATTATTTTTAAAATCTTGACTCTAAGCCCTTTTTTCAATGGTTCCTGCTGATTTCTTTTGGAGATGTAGTGGTTCAGCACACATGAAAGGTAAATCAGTGACTATAAAGCTTTGTAGTTATGGATTGCTTTTTGAGAAAGTGTGCATTTCTTCTTGCTGGGAGGCATTTAACAAGACACAGCTGGGAATAGAACTGTCTCTGCCTTTGCAAGAATACAGGGGTTTCCTAAACCAGTGCTTCATCTGACATGTAATTAGTTTTTTGAGAAGACAGGGATCTAATTAAGACTGGTAGAAGATTTTTAAGCTTTTATCTTAACAAATTAAAATGGTATTTAAAATCTTAACTACAGGTTGGGGTAGGGTACTAAGGTTATCTGTTGTTTTTTGTTCTATAGTTTGCTTAGCATTTTCTCTAGGAATGTCTGCCAGGAAGTATTCAAATATGGTGTGTTTGGGTATAGTATAAAATTAATATTCTATGAACAGTCATGCATCTTGAAGCAATCTTTGGCTCAAGAACAGCCGTATAATTAAAATTGTTCTTTATTAGATGAGCTGCTGCTAAATATACCTAAATGACCAAGAAAAAAAAAAGTTCCTTATGCGTCCCATTGCTTTCTGTCATGAAGAAGAAACAGATTGTGTGATATTCAGGATTAGCTAAACTTCGTGAGAAGGTGGAAGAACTGTTTCAGATCCTTGCCAATGCTGCCACTTCAAATGTATAAAAAGCTCTTGAACTGAAATTCCCTGCTGCTGTTATTGTGCACCCTATTGAAATAAAGTACTGGGTTATGCTTTGAATTTTTTCCCTGAGTCACATTGAGAGTTGTCAGTGTCATATTTAACCTACAACTTTGCTCTCTGAGCTACAAGTGAGAAAGGGAGGTAACATTTTGCTCATTAACATTTTACTCATGGAAATTAGCAATAGGAAACACAGTTTTTAGTAATCTTGCCCATGCAAAATGTTTCCATTAATTTTACTTAAACTCCTTCTCCATCCTGGCCTTAAATGATTATGTGATTAGCCCTCTACCCATTCCCTGGAAGACTAACTCTAAGTTTAATGGGGTTCTTCATTTCTGATACTTAGTCAAGTTATACCTTCTCCTCTAAATTCACACGGATATGGCTTGCCATTTTCCCATGGGCCATTGTGTAAAAATTACACCCATCTTCAGGCTGACACTCTGCAAAACATGTTGCAGCTATCATCACCTTTCCTGCCATGCTTGCTCATTGATTTGCCATACTCTGTATACCTGGCTGTCTGGACCCACATAAGTATTTTTGATCATTGGCCATTCTTCCAGATTTGTGATAATTTCTTGACAAATTGCTGTATTCCCCTCAATTTTCTGACATCTTCCTAATTTTAAGGACACCAGGACTGAATACTGTGTTAGCAGTGTACCTGTGCCCTCAAACTGAAACTCTCATACCTGAAAAGAAAGGGATAAAAAAATGTTTTCTTGTCATCTCATATACTGAGTTTTCCATTTTATTTGCAGTTTGTGAGTGCATGCTCTTCCATGACCATGGTGTAGTGGGAGAGATAGGTATCCCAGTGAGGCTCCAGGTGTGAGGAATGACCTGCTCTGCTTTTCATATTGCACCTTTCATCTCTTGTAGCTCTTGCATCTTTTGGGCAGAGCAGACAAGCCCCATTGGCATTGTCCCAGCCATGTAGCATGTCCTTTTGTGTCTCTAACCAGAGAAAACAGAATGGTTTTGACCATGTCAGTGCAATGGGACAGGAGGACGAGCCAGCACTTCAGGTTTGCAGGCAGGCCCTGCATCTGTGTGCAGGAACAGCAGCTGTGGCCTGGGATTTAAATGTGTGCAGGATATGGGTCAGTGCTACACAATGTAGTCGTTTGCAGAGGTGCTGGACTTCACCTTAATGATTTGAAGATGGGGCTCTGTGTATCTGTAAGCAACAGATAAATAACTGGCTGCAGGTACACCAGTGGTCCTGAATTATGTGAATGGATTATATTTGCATAAATAAACGGCTATGGGCAATTTCACAGGTGACACGTGTTAAAAATCTTGCTCTGTGGGATTTTGTCACATTGAATGTGTGTACTTTTGGTTTAGAATAGTTTCAAAACCAATAGTTTGATGTTCAAATAATATATTTGGAAGTTATATATTAAATTTGTACTAATGATAATGGAAGGTGAGAGATGAAAAATAGAGAAAGGAATAATTTTAGTTTATAAATACAGTATTTCAAGTGTACCAAGAGGTATTCAGGGCTGACTTTAGGGGGAAGGGGAAAAATTTGAGTTCTGTTTTTGAGATATATCAAAGAGTGGATGAGAAATAGTATTTAAATTTGTTACTTTTTCCCTGCACAGCAATGCCTATTGCACACCTCACTAGATAAACAAGCAAAATGCCTACTAATTAATGAACATGTAGAGTGGTCAAAGAACAATGCTTGAGACTATCCTCCTTTTCTGAGCACTGCATGCAAAGGAAAGGAGCCCTTCCACCTGTTAGGGATGTAATGAAGATAGTGAGTATCTCAGGGATGTATGTGGGCTTATTTTTTGGTTTTCATAACTGCTAAGATGCTGAAATCATAAAACTATCAAGTAAAATGTCTTATGTCAAGCTTCTCTCCTCTTGGATAGCTGTTACTCTTCAGTTTGCAGTTTGCCTTGTGTCTCTGCTTTGGGTTTGTGGTTGTTTCTTTTTGTGTCCTTTTATCTTCATTTTGAAAAATAACAACACAAAGGCTTTGTACAGAGGCTGGACAAGGTGTTACTCTTCAGTTGATCTGAATTGCAAATCCAGTTACTGGAATTAGAGCCACATGAGCCTCAAAACAACCTTCTAGTAGGAGCAATGTGGATCAGGCCCTTGTGGCTTTAAGGTAACTCTTAACGAGCTTCAAAAAGAGTGTATCACAGTATTCTAACAACAGTGCTCCAAAATTGAAAGGTGGAAGCTGAAGAGAGAAAAAAGTTGCTTCTCTAAACCCACCCCCAAAAAACCACCCACAAAACCATGAACAGCTCCAAAAAAACCCCCGAAACTCTCCAAAAACCCCTGAAACTCTCCAAAAACCCAAACTGAAACAAAATCAACCTCGAGAAGGCACATGGTGGAAGAAAATGGACCCCATCATGTAAATAAGGTGGCCAAAGGCACATGCTGCTCTGGCTGCTGCTGAGCTGGCCCAAGAGGTTACTGAGGGTTTTTTTTAGTGCTCTCTTTCCTGGGGAAGATGGAAATTGGATGAAGAGCTGATGAGGAATACACAGGGAGTATTGAAACCCACAGGATCAGTGGAGAGAAAGAGGAATACAGGTGGGAAGTATAAAATGGTTCCATGTTGACAGGAGGGAGCTGCACCTGGTCAAACAGGGCAATTTGACAAACAGGAGGCTTTAGTAGTTCTCAGTGGAATGGTCAGATTCTGGTACAGTCTGGTTGTGGGGAGCCTGGTTCTGCACATGCAGAAATACTTGGATGTGACTCTTTCCAGAGTGACACACTGCACATGCGTTTCCCCACCTCGTCCCAAGTGTTCCTGATTTGCTAATTTTACTTTTAGAAATGCCTGTGTAGTAAGGGACCCCCCACACCTCGGTGGGCATTACTATATAAGGAGAGAGTTTTCAATTTACCTCTAGATATTTTAGGAAGTCAATCTAGAACTTTCTGTTCTCTCCTCACAGCCATTGGCTCAGTGCCATCCCAGGAGACCTGATTGGGTTTTCCCAGTATATTTCAAAGCCTGTACCTGTTTCTATTGGCAGCCAGCCAGTAAGGCCCACCTGAAACATTAGATACTTAAGGAAAGATGCAAAGAAGCCCAGGGGCTTTTTGGGGTGTCTTTGCAGGGTGTTAGAAGCTCATTTAGCACCCGTGCTTGGCTTTGTCTTTTGTTTATGTAACCATTTATTGTTTTGCATTTATTAAAACCTTTTGCTTTACAAAACACATCCAGTCATGCTGTCTCGCTAATTTTTAAGCCACTTCCCGGCAGGGCTGGACCCTTGGAGTGTGGGTCAACCCCAACATGCCCTCATGTTTGCTAATGATCAATCCTGTAGACTTTGATATGTTTACTAGAAGTTTTTGTGCCTTTTTCATTGGAAATGTTGCTAAAGGGAAGTGTTTGAGCTACAATTTTCCGTGTCCCCTTTGTGTGGATGGCATGCTAAATCCAGCAGGGCTTTATGAGTAACATTCACCATTTGATTCAGGTGCACTTCAGTTTCATGAGGGGACCAGTGGCTCTATTATTCTTGGTGACAAATGCAGGCTATAACAATTTTGACTCAGTGCCTCTGTACCCCCAGGTAATGTCAGGAAATGAAAGCAGTGCCATTTTTGATGCATTGACACTGCTCATCTCTCTTTGGAGTGGTCCTGATCTGTCATCAATAGATGTGCCTGGGACTTCTCATATGTCATCACACACGCACATTCTCCATCATCCAGGGGAAAAGATTACTCAGAATCACTTGTTATTCTTTTCTGTGTAATTGCTGGTGTGCATCATGGGAAGTTGTATGGTGAAAGGGGCTTGTGCACAAATTTAAATTCTTTACAGGCATCCGTCTATATCTAGCAGCAAAAAATAGCTGTGACTAATGCTGGGTCATCAGTTGTTGGATCATAAGGAGTACAGAAACTCATTGAACAAAGGTACTTTAGGAGATCTAAAGTGGCCTGAATATCTGTAAAAAATTAGCTGAGATGCAGACATGTACATTAAAAACATTTTAAAGGGTACTTCAAAAGTTGTTTAGAAATCCATGAAGATTTTTTAATAAAGAGTCTAGAAATTGTATGGATGTGAAATGATAGGCAGTCCAGTTGTATAGCAAGATGCAAATATAAAAAAAAAAAGGAAAAAAGTGCTCAAAAATATTTGCACCCTTTGGAATACATACTGAAATTTTTAGCAAAGCAATTAAGTACTTGTTTCTAGAAAATAACAAAAGTGTAGTAGGGGGCCAGAAGTCTTTTATTTTCTGTTCAATTTGCCTGTAATCTTCTTTGATAAGTACTAAAGTCTCCCTTGGACTTCAGTAGGATTTAGTTCAAGTTCTAAATTATGTAAAATAAATCTGTCTTTAATACTGTGAGAGTATTCTCGCTGCACTTGACTGACAGTCACTTGTTCCATAGCTGTGTAAATATATGGTGAAAACCCAAGTCCACATCCTTTTAATTTTTGTCTCATTTGTGGCTTCTGATGCTTTCTCCCAGAAGATAGTTGTTTTTCATTAATCATTATTCTGTTTAATGGCCTCAATTTTTAAATCACTGCTTTAAAAAATGGTGGAAGTCGTGTGCTTCAGTAGTTATTTCACCATATGAAAGAGCAAAAGCCTGTGTAATTATTTGGTTTTTAAGAACATTATGCAAATTCCACTAGCTCTCTTCTATATTTCTAACTGTTGTGATTCTAACACTGTCACTGTGTTTGGAGATACACATCACTTTGTGGTTAGTGTTTTATGCGACTGAAACATTTGCTCAGTTCTGTTTATGGTTTTGTCACATTACTGAGACTGTATTGCGTCGTGAGTGAATGGAGTGCAGCACGTACTGTATTGTATTGGGTAATAGTATTCATGGATTCACTAAGTTTTGTGAACTTTTTGTATTGTTTGCCTCAATTTTGGCAAGGCTGTAGTCACTGTCTCTCACAATACCCTCGTGGCAAGCTCGGGAAGTGTGGATGAGAGAAGAGTGAGGCTGTTTGGGAACTGGCTGAACAGCTGGTCCCAGAGGGTTGTAACCAGTGGCACAGGGTCTTGTCAGTAGTGGTGTACTCCAGGGGTCAATACTGGGTGCAGTATTGTTTAACTTCATCAATGGCTTGGAGGAAGGGCAGATGCCTCCTCAGCACGTTGGCTGATGACACAGAGCTGGGAGGAGTGGCTGATACCCCAGAGAGCTGTGCAGCCCTTCAGAGGGACCTCGACAGGCTGGAGAGATGGGCAGAGAAGAATAATCTGAAATTCAGCAAGGAAAAATCCAGGTGAGGAGGAATGATCCCATGCATCTGTACAGGCCAGGGACTGTCTGTGAGCCAGCAGCGTGTCCTTGTAGCCAAGAAGGACAGTGGTAACTTGGGCTCCACCAGGAAGAGCATTGCCAGCAGGGAGAGGGAGGTGATCCTGCCCCTCTGCTCAGCCCTGGTGAGGCACATCTGGAGAGCTGTGACCAGCTGTGGGCTCCTCAGGACCTCAGAGACATGGAACTCCGGGAGCAGGTCCAGTGGAGGGTGACAAGGATGATCAAGGGACTGGAGCATCTCCATTATGAGGACAGGCTGAGGGATCTGGGCCTGTTCAGCCTGGAGAAGACACAACTGAGAGGGGACCCCATCAGTGTCTGTCAGTGCCTGCAGGGAGGGCTCAGAGGAGGGACCAGGCTCTGCTCGGTGGTGCCAAGCAAAGGGACAAGAGGGAATGGGCAGAAACTGATGCACAGGAAATTCCACCTGAACATGGGGAACATTCTGTGCAAGTGACCAGATACTGGAACAGATTGCCCAGAGAGGCTGTGTAGTCTCCTATAAAGGAGATACTCAAGAACTGTCTGGACACACTTCTGAGCCATGTACTTTGGGGTGAACCTGCTTGGCCAGGGAGCTTGGACAACTGTGGTCCCATCTAGTCTGACCTACTCTGTGATTCTGTGATAGGTAATGGAACAGTAGCATAGCTGAGGTTTGAAAAGGCCTCTAACATCATCAAGCTCAACTCTTAACATACCACCATCACATTCACCACTAAACCATATTCCCACATGGCACATCCATGCACCTTTTGAATACTTCCAAGGATGGTGATTCCACCACTTGCCTGGGGAGTCTGTTCCAATGCCTAATCACCCTTTTAGTGAAGAAACAGAATTAAAACTGTCTTAAATAATTGTAAATGTACATTTGTTAATACATTCTAAAAGTCTCCATATTTTTTTGCCAAAAAAATTTTTTTGCCAAAAGTGAATGCCAACAATAGTTGTTTACAAAATCTGCCAGGTAAGAAAAGGCAGAATGCTACCACAGTTCCATGTATGTTTCTGAATATGAGCTTCAGTGGACCACTTCCTCAGCTGATGTGTGCTAAGTGGGATACAATCTTGCAAAAGCTCCAGACTAGAAATCAAGATTATTTTTCCCATATTTCTATTGTTTTTTAAGAACTCCACTGAAATGTAATGAAGTGTTTCTCAGCACAGCACTCATACATACCAAGTGATGGAGTACACTGCTAATTTACTTGTTCATAATCTGTTGAAAAACTCAACATTTATCATTCACTCATACTTGTGGTAGTTGAACACCAAAGTGAGAGTTTTTATTAAGTTTCTTTGTCATAGCTGTAGGTTGTTTTTTTTTTTTTTTTTATTTTTTTGTTTTTTAAGTTTTTTTTTTTGTTTTTTT
>VWYP01027624.1:73894-135930 GCA_013400435.1 Pycnonotus jocosus | reverse complement strand
TGCATGCTTATAATCTATGTACAAGTTGGAAAAAAGACTTCACATTGGAGTCTTTTGCAGTGTGTTTAAATATTAGTTTTGAATTATACTTCAAATTGTAATTCACATGAGGTCAGTTACAAACAACAAAAAAATCCATTTCTTTTTCTGTTACCTAATCCAATTTTTCCGTGTAAATAGTGTACTTAGTTTTTCATCTGGTCAATACCTGAATGCCTTCATCTTCCACCAGTTCTCAAAGCACTTTTTCAAAAGTCATCTATTCCAGAAATGGAATTTGAAAGTTTTGTTTGGGTGCAATCCCACAGTATGTCTTCTGAAAATCATAGTTTCTACCCTGTATTTTTGATATGATTTATTGTCAGGTTAAAATGTTTCAAAGTGGATCTCAGAACAGAGAGTGTTGAGGGTAGGTTGTGTTCATGCTAAAAGGCTTTTTCGAACCAAATTGGTTTTGTTTGAGGAAAACGGCTGGTAAGAAGCAAAGCAACACGAATGATCTGTTTCAGGACCATGGTGGTCATATTGAAGTAGAAAAGGAGACTAAAGGCTGTGTCAGTAATAGGAATCCACTGAAGAATTTGTAAGCATTTTCAAAGATAAGACAGCAAAAACTTGAAGATGGAAGTATTTACTCTATAATTATAGAACAGTCATGAAATGTTGATCTGCTGTGCCATGTTGTGTGCAGATACTGAAAATGTTTGAATGTTGTGAGTTTATATCTAGTAAGTCATGAAAGAATACAATTCCAGTTGCTTCTTTTCAGCTGGATATTACTCCTTTCTACTGTTTCACCTAGAAAAGAGTAAAAGCATCATGTCTATATCATGTTGTACTTTCAGAAATATTACGTAGATCACTAAGAAGGTCCTTTGACCCAAATTATCACCAGCATAATTTTTTTTTTTTGGTGTCAAAGTTTCAGTAATACTTTTTTCATCTCACCAACTTGTTCAAAAGGTGAGCCAGGGATATAATCAGTACCACAGCAGCATTTTGTATTTCAAATTTATCCATCACTTGCTTTGCTCAGTTTTAGTATCCTTGAGGTATAAAATTTTGTGCTGATTGCATTACTTCGTTGGTGAGGTAGACCTGAGATTTTGGCATAGTGTAAACAAAATCTCTTATGAATTCTGTAGCTTCAGATATATTATGATTAAGTCCTATTTACTCTTTTTTTGTATTTTGTTATAGATTGGCCATCAGATTCCACATGACAAAAAATCTTGTTTTCTTTCTTCAACAAGTTTGCAAGTGACAGCATTAGGACATAAATCTCTGGCTTTAATAGAGATGACTAAAACTGGAGTAGAAACTAGATCACAATTTCCACACTTAATAAGGCAGTAAGTCAGTTGTTACCATGGGACAGAGCTGCTTGAATTGTCATAACTATTCCACAGGCATAAATCTTAGACTTGCACCAGATGCTTCACACTGTTCCTGCTGTGCAAAACAGCTGGAAATTCAGCTTAAAGGATTTCTTTCTTAGAGAGAAACAATGGGTGGCATAGAGCTGAGATAACCTGAAATTGATGGGAAGCTACAGCCCAGATACTGTTGCTACAGCATCGCTGTTGTGTCTTTAGGATGAGTATTTGATCCTGGGGTTTGTATCATGATAGGTAAAACTGCAGTTCAAGGCTGGGGAAGCAACCTTACAAATGGATATAAGGAAGTGCAGCTGGTTGGTTTGCTTTTTATGAAATGTGCTTTGCTGCAGTAACTTTTGCTTTGCTCTCTTTCTCAGTTTTTGTGGATTTCCCCCCCGCCCCGGAGATGTGGTTTTGGGATAACATTTTGCCTGGTAGTATAATCACTTAAGACTTTCCACTCCTTTTTAACTAGCTTTGAGAAATTGTAGTAATATCAAATGCAGATGAATCTGCTTATTTTGTATTCAGTTGGGAAAGATTAATTTGAAAAATAGCAATTACATGGTTCATACCCATCTAGTTGATGAATTAGTTCTTCAATGGAGATGAACTCACGCAGAATAATTTTTCTGTAGAAGGAATAGATATGGTTAAAACACATCGGAAAATTCTTGCAATGAGATCCCTGTGAATAAAACTGTAACTAACCCAAGGCTGTTGATGTTAATACTATTTCAAGCAATAATAAGTTTGCATTAAAAACATGACAGTTCCCACAATTATTCATGCAGCACTTTACTATTTGTTAAATAACAAAATTTTTACTAGGCCATTCTGAGTATGAAGCTTGTTCTAAGCTTAAGGGTTGAGAAATATATGTACTGCAGGATGTCTTCTGCAGAGGGTCTGAGCTGAGTAAAACAGAAATAGCACCAATCATGGAGGCTTTGTTTACACCCGAGAGTTTAACCATTCCTGTGCTAGAGCAATATAACTGAAGGAGCAATGGTGAATGCGTTTATGGGAACGGGAATAAATTATACTGCTGTAAGCTGTATTAAGAACTGCAGTAAGGTTGTACAGAGGAGCTGCATTGCCAGGAGGAAAAATCACCTTCCTCACTGGGATAATCATGTTGTACTTCTTTCCGTGTGAGGGCCAGGCCTAAATTAATTCCAGTTGCATTTCTGAGTTCTTAAATGAGAAAGCTGCTTCAATAAAGGCTTTCTGTGGCTTTGGGAACATTTGACACTGAGTAGCATTGAACATCTGCATCTTCACTGAGGTCTGTGCTGTTTAAGGTGCTGTAAGTCATCACAGTCTTGCGTTTGTGGCTTGGCTCTAAATCTCGTTAAAGTCAGTGAGAAAATGCTTGGGTGGCTGGAGGTCAAGGAGCCCTGGGAGACCCTTGTTTGCCTGGTATATCTTGTTCCCTGACAAATCAGGTGTGCAGGCAGTAGGAAGCAGTTTATCCTGAGAGCAGAAAAATGTGCCGAGGGGTGACCATGTGTGACAATCACAGAGGCGAGCTGAGATAAAAATCCAAGTTTTGTTTTGTTCAGTAGTTTTATTTCCACTTTTTGCTTCCATGGTCCACGCGTAACTAACACAAGATGACAAGCTGAAGCAAAGCTCTACCACTGCTCTCTGGGGGAGGTGGGGAGAATTTATTCTCCCTATTGCTGGGTTCTCTGGGCCCTGGATCAGATCCTGAGTTGAACAGTCAGGTTTGAGACTATTTCTAACTTGCATTTTCATTAACCTTTTAATTTATTCCACCTCACAAGACAAACAGTGCATTGTTTGGTTACTAGTTTCTGTTTGACAGCACCACAGCTGCTGCTAGCAGAGATAACCACACGATGAAGAAAGAGGAAGAGAAAACTCAGTTCTGTTGGGTTTCTGCACATGTACACATGGACTAAGCAGAAGTTAACTTTGAATTCAAGTCCAGCTTCAAAGTTATGTTAGGTTACCGTGGTCCTTATCCAGCTGAGTTTTGCGTATCTGCACTCATGGAGGTGGGGAAACCCTTCAGCCCCTGCTCTTGTTCTCAGTGTCAAAACAAACCCATACACAGAAATTCCGGAGGCAGCAAAGAGGCGTGCAAGCAGCCAGTCTAAAAGAGTAATGCAGAAGTACCTCTTTCAGTAGTAAAAGGAGGAAGTCGTGGTTACAAACATGTCATGGTTACATTTCTAGAAGATGGGATTTGGTGAAAGCAGGCCTGCAGTTAAGTTCTTGGGAATTTTTGGGGGTATTCTTTTTTTTTTCCTGCGTCACAGAGCAAAATTCTCATTACGTGAGTGCCCTGAGATATAACATTTCCTTATTTTGGAATATTTCCTTATTTAAAACAGGGATATTTTACATGATGACAGCTTAATTAGATTTAAATAACCCAGTCCTTAGGGAAAATACTCTAAGGGGATACAGATGCTGCCTATTCAAAATGCCTAAAATAAAATTAAAACAGAAAAGTCATAAAATGTTGAATTTGTACAGTGATGGGATTTTAATCAGCAGTTGTGTGGCAAAATCTGTGGCCACCTGTAATAAATGCTCCTTCTGCTTCAATTTATGGGAGCATTTGCAGCTGTGGAAGAAACAGGCATCTTTGTGTCTTAGCCAAACAATACATAAAATATTCTAGAATAGATGGTGTGCAAAAACAGGTGACAGAGCTATGTGTTAATAGATTGACTTGGGGAAGCAAGTGTGAGGGACCTACATTTTCATACTGGTTGCCTCTTAGAGTCAGTGGATTGTGAAAGTGGAACTCATTTAATGGAAACCCTTGAGAGAGGAACGTCAAAAATCATACCTGGCTTCAGTTTCTTGTCTACATGAAAGCTGTTCTTGTTGTCATTTAGAAAGATCACCTGAGCAAATTTTCAACAATTTTTCAGAAAGTGCAATATGTACCAAAATTTCTTAAGAGGCCTGTACTAGCCTGCTTTGGCTTTACTCACCCACACCATATAATTTGTAAACGTGTAAGTTGACATAATGTATAGGATTTAGAATTGGAAAGAATATGAATTATACAACAGAGGACTTTCAGTGTACTTCATGATTGAATGTTTTTAATGCAGGATTAGGATGTACACTAAACTTAAAAGTAGAAGGACTTGGTGGGTAGTTAGGTAACTGAGCAAACCATCACATCCATTTGTGCTGCTCTCAGCAGTGAGTTTAGCAAAGATCTCACTGGAAAGTAGGGAAAGCAGATGTGAACTGAGCTGCAGAACCAGGATGGTGCTTTTGAGTGACTGTTTTCTGATGAAGCAGATTCAGGAAATCCATATAGTGAAGCTTCTCTTCAGTGTTACTGTGGCTCTCTCCAATTTCAATTTGAACACACCTTGACAAAAATATACAGATACTATGTAAAACACCGAGTTTTGATGGAAGGAAGGAGCCCAAGACATCCAGAGCATTTGCTGAAATGAACAGAAATGGCTAACAATGAGAAAGGCCTCCTGCTGAGGCTTGAGTCAAATACAAAAACCAGATAGAGGAAAAACGGGGCTTTACTAGTTCTCTAGTTCTGGTGTTCAAAGAGTGACCTTTTTTTTAATCAGACGTACACATATTGTGAAATGTTACTCTAAAGGGAATATAATGCAGCCTTGATACTCCTTTTAAGAGCACTGAAATCAGGATATGCCAATTTAGCAAAGTAAGCTTTCAAAATGAGCATGACACTTTTTATTTTCAGCTGAGCACTTCAAAAGCCATCAAAATAGATGTTAGCTTCTGTTCTGGAAACTGTCAGGAAGCTATAAATTAGCATAAAATAATAAAGGAGTAGGAAAAAAAATGTTGTGCCAGCAGTTAATGTTGTTGTTTCTAATTTTGTTGTTTCTGTTTTTCTTTTTTACAGTGTGTCCTATTCAGTGCATGTCTCTGAGGATTACCCAGGTACAGTGCAATATTCTTGCTCGTGACACACGTATACATGTTATCACAATTTGCTATATTCAAATGAGAATATCTGAAAGGGTGTTGATGTCTTCCAGGTGCATCTTGTACTAATCATTTTGCATTAGTTAAGGTTATTTTCACAGTCACTTCTCCTTTTCAGGCATCATTTATCAGCTGGGTCAGGGTGAGAACACAGGTTCACAGGTTTAGATAGGCTGTGCTGGAGCCAGCAGGGATAGGAGTGAGAAAGCTCCCAGCTTCTCTTTGGCATGGTAGATAAAGCTCGATGTTTCAAGAGCCAGAGCAGGCTGGAGCAGGGCCAGCAGAGCACTTGTGCTGGAGTCATTAATGAGGCTGCTGGTGTTCCTGAGTTCAGCCTGCAGATTCTGCTCGGGTGCCTCTCGGGGTCAGCAGAGCCAGGCGCTCGCGTGTGGCTCTGGGGTGGTGCTGGTTCCAGAGGTGTTCCCAGCTCCCAGGACAGCCTCCCTCTCCTGCTTGGAGCTGGGTTGGCAAAGGTGTTTGCATAACCACGTGGCCAGTCCTGACAAGGGGTGTTATTCGTAGGAAACAGAAGCAGGTAGGAACAAAAGCAAGTTTTCAGGGAGCCTATCTCCCCAGTTTCCTTCACAAAGACCCTGCAGAAATCTTGCAGGCAGCACAGGCTGTCAGAAGCAGCAGAGGGAAGCAGGGATGACAGGTACTGTGCAAATAAAGGTTTATGGTGGTACTATTGGACTGCACTGCATTGTGCACCTGTGATTAACAGTGTAAGTATCGTGAATTATATGAAACCCTCTGTCTTTTTTTGATCTTTATCTGTAGCTTTTCTGAAATGTTTCTCAAAGAAATATTGTTTCTTTTAGAAGCTCTAAAGAAGTGTGGCTTTGATCTTCTTCACTGATAAGCAGCACATTCTGATCAAAACACCAGTATTTGAAGCAGATAGAAAAGAAAATCAACAGTGGTGTTAAAAACAATGGATTCTGTGAAAGGATGTTAACAACCATTATTAGATTTATTTTTTTAAACCATAAAATCTGTGGAGGAGAATGATATTAGTGTATTCAACATTTAGAAATAGGAGAAACTGAGATTCATAAAATGCACAGTCATACCAGTGATAAATGGATTTACTGAATATGAATATTGCATTGAGCTGACAATGAATGGAGGGACAAATAGTTGAAAAAAATCTTCACTGTGTGTTATTAACAGTGTCTTCCATTAAACATCACAAAATTTGACCTCTGGGAACCTCTAAAGGGGATATAATGCAGCCTTAGTAAATGGTAAGCTGAAGCACTGAACCAGCAGCAGTTACTTGCACAGCACATAAGAGCTCATTTCCTGGCAAGTTCTTCTGTCTGATAGACCTCAGAATTTCCTTGTGGGTGTTATTTGCACCATGTCCTGGTAGCCTACAAGCCTGAGTGACTTCAGTGTCCCTAAAGCCTGATAAATATTCTGTGCCCATCACACCCTATATTTTAAAGGCAGATAGCATTTGAACATTTCACACTGTAGTTAGCTTGGAGCAAGGAGTAAACCAGCACATGTTTACTGATTAAAATCCAGCCCTTCAGAGGTTTAGAAGAGCTGATTTCATTCACATCTCAAGCTTTTGCAGGATATATGTGTGCTTTATGATGAAGAGATGTTCAGTGTGTTGGTAAAACACTCATTTTGACTCTGTATGCCTGATTCGTTGTCGCCTATTTTTGTCCTAAATTTCTAACCTAATGTTACTGCAGAGTCTCTCTCCCTTCTCTGGAATGTATCTTAAGGAAGATTTCAGGGACATGTCAGGCTATGATGGTATCAAGTCTGAGAAGCTCTGTGCTGATATCCTCAGCTGGAAGGTGTTCTCCAAGTAGTGCTGCAAGTTGATAGAGTTCAGAGCAGCACGTGCTCTCAAATTGAATTTCTCACAGTATAAACCCTTGCAGATTAAGGTTAAAGTCCATTAGTACATAGCTACAGCAAACTTTTATCCTGTGTAGATTAATACAGAGTGGATCAGATTTGTACATTCAAGACAAGGCTGTCAGAGTTGATCATCAGATAAATTGCTAATGCATGCAATAAATATATGAAAATATAAGAGATTAGGCCACTATACAAGTGATGTAATTCAGCTAAAATGATACCACCAAAAGTAAAATTTGGATACTAAAAGAAGAGCCTAGGGTAGTATACATATTCCCACAGCCTGCTTTGCTGTAATGTATGCAGCATCACCACTTTGGTACTGGCAACAGTGTGTAGCTCTTGCTGAATTGCTTCTTGAAGCATCAAATATCAGCAGCTGAGTTTAAAATTGTACCTATGGAAACTATAATGTCATGACATGACAACTTTCAATAATGGAAGGTGTTTGAAAGTTTCTTATTTGAGAGTGAAAGCTAAAAATGTGCTCACAAAGGCACACTCAGGACTTAACAGGAATAGTGTTGAGACTATAATGTCTGAAAGAATATACATTGCTGGAGTTGTGGAAACATAACTGGAAAGTTTAGAGTCAGGTAATAGTTTCAGCAAAGTATTGCTGCTGTAACAATTTTCTCATAACATTGACAAAACTGGGAAAAATAATCCTTCCAAAGATTATTATATATATAGAATATAATGTCAATGAGTAGACTGAAGTCCCACTAATATGAGTGTATCATGACTCCTGTAGGAACCAGCAGGACCAGTGAGAACCAGCAAGCATTTTGCTAATGAATTTATGTTCAGAATGATTTGCATTGGCTGACAGAGTCTTATAGAACTGCTGTAATCCTTTATCCCAGTGATTTTTGGGTTACATACCTTCCTTAGACCTCAACAGATTGCAGCAGAGATGGAGAGAACCAGTTTGGCAACAAGTGGTTTGCTGCATCCTTCTGCTAGGTCCAGGCACTATGTCCTCCAGTGAAGAAGATAGGTGTTCCTAGCTGTCAAATGTTAGAAATGGGTCATTGAAGAAAACAAATCTTAATTTCAAGTCTTATCATATGGATGGAAGGAAAAAAAAAAACCCTAATAGCTGCCAAATAGCAAAGGAAAAAAATACAGCTTGGCAGTGAAAGTCATGTTATCCAGCTGCCAAGAAAGAATGACAATGGACATAAAAATATAATTAAAATCTATAAAACCTGTAGCTGAGCAGTCCTTTTTCCATATATGTATGTCTATTCTGAACAGAACGTACTCTGTTCCTAGTTTTCTGTACAGCAATAAGCTATAGCACAAGGATTTCCACTCTNAACTCAACATTTATCATTCACTCATACTTGTGGTAGTTGAACACCAAAGTGAGAGTTTTTATTAAGTTTCTTTGTCATAGCTGTAGGTTGTTTTTTTTTTTTTTTCTTATTTTTCAGTTGTTGAAGTTATTTTATATGTTTTGTTTTCAGCATAAAATGAAATGGTTGTCTCCAGGCTGTGACTTCATAAGACTTATCTTTTGGTGATGCCCATTAAACAGGAGATNAGGAAAAAAAAAAACCCTAATAGCTGCCAAATAGCAAAGGAAAAAAATACAGCTTGGCAGTGAAAGTCATGTTATCCAGCTGCCAAGAAAGAATGACAATGGACATAAAAATATAATTAAAATCTATAAAACCTGTAGCTGAGCAGTCCTTTTTCCATATATGTATGTCTATTCTGAACAGAACGTACTCTGTTCCTAGTTTTCTGTACAGCAATAAGCTATAGCACAAGGATTTCCACTCTCCCTTCCATGTATGTGGTATATTTAGAGCCAAACGATGGCCTCAATTATCTCAACTCATCAGACTACAGCAGTCACTTACACTCCCAAAACTGGGTAACAGATAGGCTTGTGCTGTATATGCAAGGTTAACACAGAAATGATGGTGAAAACAGGTGAAGAACGTGAACAGAGGCAAGGCTGGGCTTCTTGCAGAGAGCAAGGTGCAGCTGTCATGTGGCTGTAGCTCACAGCCCCTCCTGCCAACAGGCAGAAGTGGGAGAAGGAATGAATGCTGACAGAAGACACCCCACTTAGTTCACACGATGCCAGGGCTGTGAAACATGTCCCTGTGCTCAGTGTGTAGCTGAGCAGCCACGGAATGATGTTTGCTGTGCCCACAGGAGTGCAGAGCTTGGGCATCAGTGTGCTGGCCTCCTGCAGCATTGCCTGCACACAGCCTGTGTGTGTGGAGCCAGCCACAGACGATCCCTCAGACTGCCTCGCAGGACAGCACAGCTGTGGGAGTAGGCAAAGGTGTGGGACAGAGTCAGACCTGGCAGATGGGTGTGACCCTGGCAGAAGGGCTGTTTCTCAGGTGGCAGCCAGGAGAATCTGTCTGTGTGTGCAGTGCAGCTGCTGCCCTGCCCAGCCTGGCACACCGTGCAGGGAACAGCCCCATGCTCCCTCTTGGTAAAGGTGGCTGAGAACTGCTGGGGTACAAAGGATGGTGTTCCTGAACCTTCCTCCTAGTTAATGCTAACACCAGGAATGTTCCACTTGGAGCACTCAAAAGCTTTGAGGCTGCAGTAGCATTGTATTAAATATATTTTTAAAAAATTATTAAGTATTAAAATTGCATATGATTTCATGCACGTTGCTGATGTGGGATCAAAGTGTCCGAAACTATAATACGTAATTGCTTCTTTCAGTTCTCTTATTTGTCACTTTATCTGTGATTATCTTAATTGTCAGCCTTTCTGCTCTAGAGCATAGGTTTCAATTCGGCCCAGATCATTAGAAAACCAAGTATCATTACTTTCATAAGCAGTTCAGCAATACATGCAAAATTAGCTCCTGCAGATAGTACAGAAAACCCTGCTGCTTCCTGGTTTTTGTTAGTAAACATTTAGGTGGAAAGCAAAATAAGAAACCAGACCAAAAAACCCTTACAGACACACTCCTTAGTCTAATGCCTAAATTTTAAAAGAAAATTTGGTGAAATAGAGTTATAATACTAATACATACCAATGTTTTTGTTAAGTGGGATGGATTTTTTTTTCTCCCTGAATCAGGCAGAAGAAAGGTTATCCACTGATTAGAAGACACTTCAAATAACCTTTATGTGACTAGGCAAAATGAGGCACAGGTATTTTGCATAATTGGCTGTTAACACCCAGCTCTCAGTGCAGCTTTTACTCTGCATATCAGATCTAGCTTGAGTTTTGGTGTCAGACATAGCAAGAAACATAGAACAAGTATTAATTTTGGAAGAGGCTGGCCACTCTAAACCTTGTGGGTATGTTCAGAGTGGTGCTTGGTGTGGTTCACAAAAGCCATGACATCAAAGTCCATGGTTTTGCTTTATAAAGATTGGGTCTAAATCTCCTATACTTATAATGGTTTTCTTTTTGTTAACAATTTCAATGGAAAATGGCCAGACACACCAGGAAGGTGAGGGTGCTCAGCTTCCCTCAGCATCAGGGGAGTGATTCCTTTTGGTACAAGTCTGGGATAGGAAACATTGGAAGGGGCTGACAAAGCACAATGGAACTTCACCATGCAAAGTTTTTTTCTTTTGTAGATAACACTTACGTTTCCAGCTCTGATAATGATGAAGATGTGTTAGTTACAACAGAGCCAATTCCAGTAATTTTCCACCAAATTGCTACAGGTAATCCTATGTCTGGAGAATTCTATCAAATTCATAATTTTGGAGGAAAGATAAGATGTTGTCTTCGCTTAGAGGGGGATATGATGTTAAAGTGTTCAGCTGTACAGTTTGCTATTTTCTCTAGTCTTGTTCATCACTGGTTTGGTAAATTGTCCTACATTTCAGAGTAGAAGAAATTAAAATATTTCTTTTGGGGATCACCACAACTGTGTGCAGAATATATTTTTTGCTTTTAATGTCTTGCAGCCTGTGCTAAGAGCAATTCCCCTTGAATACAGCTAGAGGTGCTTAATACTTTTCAATTATGAGTTTTCATGATCACTTGCTCAAAACTTCACTAAATCTTCACCATTGTGGATGAAACAGTCTATAACTACCACTGCCTCTGGTGAATTATTTCAGGAAATGGTTCAGCTGTTTCACTAAATTCAACTATACAAAAATGATCTGTTTTTTCCCAATGATTTTAGGGCCCTCTCATTATAAATTATTTCCTTGTTTTCAAAAAGTACTTGATACGTGAAAGGGTATGCTTGTCAGACATACAGGCACACTCATACAGTATTTAATAAAGATTTGTGCACACTCCATGGAGACATTTTAGATTCTAGTAGAAAAATTCTCTGGTTGTTTCAGGCTGCAGCAGAAACTGCACAGAGCACTCTTAATTCTGGCAGTTCTTCAGACAGGAACACTTGACTTCGTAATTTTTTATTATTATTATAATTCTTTAGGGCATTTTTTTGCATAACAGAATTATTTTGAATTCCACAGGGGGACCAGTATGATCTTCAGTCTCTATCTCATTAATACAGATGTAAATCAAGAGTAATGTTGCTGAAGTTATTGCAGCGACACACAAACAAAATCTTGCTATTATCATCAGAAGTTTGTGATAAATTTTACTTGCAAGTATTCCTTTGCTTTGAAAAGAAATTAAGCCTGCAAATTTACAATAGAGTAAAAACCTATCTTTTATAGAGAAGATTTTATTTTCCTGAGGGGTTTGATTTTTCATTCTTTTATAAATTATATGGAATTAGAGAATGACAATAAATTGTAAATCATGAATTGGGAAAAACAAATGTCCTAGATGGATCAGCTGAGTTTCAATTCATACTTTAAAAAAGTCTTCTGGGAAGTAGGGGTTTCCTAATTTTAGACTGTTGCATTGTAAACTCTTTGATGCATTTCATATCTGTAGCTTTTTGTTCTTTATTGCTTTACTACTGCAGCTAAGAATTCCAAGTCTGCCTATGCAAAACTATTTCACTTTTTTCCCATACATATCTTCCTTGTTTTCCTTTTTTTTTTTGTTTTTTAAAGAATTAAGAAAAACCAGTGATGTCAACTATTGCTTATCCATAAAGTCAAAATTACAGAGGGAGAATGGAGAGGTATGTATTTTTTGTATGCTTATTGTAACAGAAATTATTTTAAGAAGCAAAAGAAAATAATAGAATATCAAATTGTGCTTATTCAATCTGTGCATGTTTACATGTTTTAAAATGTGACTGTATTTCTCTGGGTTTCATAAATGGATTAACCAATGATTCACTGGGATAGAGATTCTCCTCCTGTCCTAGGAAACATGTTTTTGGTATTTCATTTTTTGTTCAACAGTGTTACAGACCATGTTGGCCCTAAACATACAGCTCTCCTGGAAAAGTAAACAGTGATTCCATTACCTTTTAACCTATTCTGCCACATAAGACCTCATCTCAATTACTTCCTACTCACTGTTTCTTTGTATAGCCTGCAGCAATCCCACTGCAGACCCACTCTAGACCTCTGCAGGAATCTGCTCACTGTAAGCAGGCTCTTGAGTATTCCAGGGCAGGGTGGTATTTGCCCTGTGCCTCTGGCACAACTCTCTGACCTGTCTTGCTGAGGTGTTAAGAAAGAAGTGGCACTAAGGTGAAATCTACCCTTGGGGCTTGGCAGTGTCATGGCCTCAAAGAAGGTGCCACACAGGCTCCTGCCTCAGGCAAGAGATTGAGCAGTGTCAGGACTTCAGGTGCTTGACCTAAAGTCTTCCTTTGGTACTGAGTCTCTTTGGTGCTGAGTCTCTTATCCTAGAAAGGGGAGGTAAACATGCCTAGATGCCATGTGTATTGTTTTTTAGTAAGTGAAATGTCATTAGGTGTGAAAAACTGCACTGAAAATACTTTCCTTTTACTGCCTCATCATTGTATTCAGTGCTCTGTGAACATAAGAAAAACGAGTGTGGGAGGAATTTACTCATTTTCTTAAAAACCTAACATATAGTTAGCTTCTGTGGGACTGAGTTTAAGCTTGTATTTTGTTTCTAGCTGAATCAGGTACTTAAACATGAAAGTACTGAACCCACCCCTTTATAAAAAGTCTCTTAACACCCATGATTTCTGTTGGCCAGACAGTTTGAAGCTTAGTTAGGATATGATGGGTTTGTCACTATTCTAATGTGAGAGTTTTGTGTGGAATTTTTGTTCACTTGATATCTATTTTGAAACAGACTTCCCTCTGAAGTAATTTTATTATAAAACAAAGAAGACTAAAATTACTTTATTTGTTTTCAGTGAAGTAGAAGCAGAAATTATTTTTGTGCCTTGCCAGAAGTTGCCATGAGATTGGATAAATACACTTTTGCATTGTATGTATACATACACTGAATAGAGCAGGAATTTAGAGGCAGGGGTAGAAAAATGGGATTACAATGTCTGGCCATAGTAATTGGTGATAAGTGTACTGACATTTATGGCTGTGGAATTTAGGGGTAACTGCTACTTTCTTGATTCATATTTCTGATTTCTATTCCATTATGACATGTCTGTGTAGGACACGAATAGGAAAAAAAAGGTTAATCAATTATGTTCAGGTTGAAGTGAAGAATGATGATTTTATCAGGTGTTCTTTAGGGGTTGCTAGTCAGCATAGGGCATAGAAATAACACATGCATTGTGGGAAACAAGAATTACTCTCTCAAGCAGTTATATAATTGTAAGTAAAGATTCCGGTGGTGGGAAACAGAATATAACATCTCATGCTGAGTTGCAGTCAGTACCAGGATCAGTTCAGTTTACTTGATGATATTATTCACAAAGCAGCCTATTTGGAGCAGGTTTTACTTAGGTAAGCATAGGACTTTCTAATCCTTACTTTTCACTATCTCAGAGCAGAGCTACTCAGAAGATTAAGTTTGAAACTTTCCTGGCACCAAAATGGAACTTCTGTTAAAAATAATAATTAAGCAGCAGAGTGTCAGGTTTTCACAGAAGGAAACATTAGATATTCCATGCATGGACTTGGACTATTTCCTGGAACTATTAGGGTTTAATTATAAGAATAAAGTAAAATAAAATTGTCATAGGTTGCTGACACACCAGAAGGTCTATGTCCAGAACAAGTCTTGATGGGAAAGTTATGCTTTGTTTATCAAAAGCACAGAGTGAAGTATCCCACAAAGTCTGCTGAATTATCCAGTTCTTTAAAATACCATGCTGTGTTTGTAACCACACAAGTATTATTTCTGCAATATATATTCAAGATGTTTTTATGTACTCTGCATTAGGTGCTTTTTTCATGTGGTATTTCATCAGTCTTAAAATGGGTCCTCTGGAAAAATTATACTGAAAGATCTCTTAAGAAAGGATGCTATGAGCTTATTTGTGAAAGTATAATTCCTGTCGTTACATTTAGAACTATGCATGCAAGGTCAACATATTACTTTTATTATTGTTAACTTTCCTTTTCCATTAAGGAGTCACGACACAGCAGCACAGTTGAAGAGGACTCTGAAGGAGATAATGACTCTGAGGAATTCTATTATGGAGGACAGGTAATGCAGGAAATTTTTTGCACAAGTTCCAAGAAAGTAATATTTGAAATTTCTTATGTTCATTCCATTACAAATTTATAATAATGTTTAATTTCTTACATTTTTTTCAGTATTGAGTAGTGCGGCATGTATATATATATATATATACACACACATAGCATTTTATGGCATAAATATTGAATGAGTTCGAAGTTATAATTATGGCATATTCAAAATAACATTACTTTGCTTACTTTTGCAAAGCTATAAAAATGGAAAAAGCTAATACCCTTCAGAAAGCTTGAAAATAGAAGCTAGTTGCTTACTTCCAGGAAACAGATAACTGACTCTGTAAAGCTTACCCCATTATTAATACAAATGGGAAGTCAGGCTGGATCCAAATCTGTTTTCCTTCTGGAGAATTGCCATTTTTTTTAAGTAAAGAGCACTGCATTTTTATAGTGAAAATCGTTATTACAAAACAATTTTCGTCTAGGCAATAGTCCATTCTTTTCCTGAGCTCTAGAGTAAAATTCACCTTGAAAAATGCTGGATATTTTAGATGATTGCACTGCTCTGTGTCTTTCCTTCTTGTTCCCTCAGCAGAATTAATTCTTACATTCTCTCATGTATTGGGAAATAAAATCTTTTCATGCCTTTTTCTTTTGCAATGTGCTTCACACTGCTACTCTGTTTATTCAGATTTCTCTCATTTTTTAGCCTCAGTGTTGCCCCAAGGAATCATTCCTCACTTGGTTATTAGAACTGTTTATTTCAATGAGCATTTTTAGCGAATTACGGTCGCTGTTTGTGAAGGTTGTCCCTTGCCTCAGCCTTGAGGCTGGAGCCATCCGTGCCCTGGGTGCAGAGCCAAGGCTGCAGGAGCACGCCAGCAGTGCCAGCAGGGTGGGTCGGTGCAGAGAGCGTGGGATGCTGATGAGCAGGACCTTGCTGAGCCTCTCCTCTTGCTGAGCCAACAGTGCGGTGGGGTTAGCACACAAAATACATGTTGAAGTGCTTTACACTAAAAAAAAAAACCCAAACCGACCAAAACCCACAAACAGACAAACAACCCCACGCCCCTGAAAAGCTATTAAAAGTTATATTGAAACTGGAACTGAAATAATGTCTTTTCATTGTCTGAAATAGCTAACGTGGGGAATTGACTCATGTTCGCTTTAGAAATAACTGCAGGCGTTGCCTCCCTTCAGCTGCCGACTCCTACAGCCCCATGCTGGGGAGAGCTGGGGAGGACCATGCACATAACTCACTGCAAAGAGCAGTGTTTTATTTTAATCTGCCTGAGAGGAAAAAGCTTCTGATCTTGTCCTGTAGTGATGAGTTGCATGTAATCGCTTCATTTTTCAACTCTGAAGAAAGGGCAGTAACCTCAAGGTGAAGGAAAAGGCAGAAAACAGCTGGGAGTGTTTATTTCTTGAATCAGATACATTTGGTGAAGGATGCCTGGTAGTGCCCAAATGAATTAATAAATATTAACACTGCCTGTGAGATACAAACACAGACAGCAGTGCATCATTTTGCAAGGTGTAAAAGAGCTGTGTAATAGACAAAACTGTTTAGAACTTAGGTGCCTTATGTTAAAATGGAAACTAGATTATATTGCACTGTCTTCTCTATGAGGTAAAACATTTAACTGAAGGAAGAGTGACTGGCAAAAAAAACCCAAAACAGGTCTGCAATAAAAATAAAATATCAGTTGATTATTATTGTCTTGAATATAAAATATCCATTAAAAATATGGTGAACAGAAGAAAACAAAGAAGACATCACGGAAAGTGTATTTAAAAAGAGGACAAAAGGACATGTCTAATTTAAAATTTCATGGTCAAAAAGACAATTGTCTAACAAAGACATTTAGAGTTAAAAAATAATAGTGAGGACTGAGAAAATAAATAGGAAATCAGGTAATGTGCAAAGTCCCTTGAAAGACAAAAAAGAACAATGCTTTTTCAAGCAGAGTGTTTGTAGGACTTGTCAAGAGAGCACCAGGTGTATTGGGGAGACAGAGGATTTGACCATAAATGTGGGGAGCAAGCAAATCAGGCTCCTTCATTTGAGACAGGTGTCTCCCGTGCCCACAGAGAGAGGGGGCAGAAATTAACAAATAAAGGGAAGAGATGCCAGTGTATGGTGTGCAATACAGTTGGGAAGGATGGAGGTCAAGGGTAATTCTTAGTATTTCTAAGTGGCTACAGCTGGAAAGACGAGAGAGCTGCTGCTGATGAAACAAGGCCCATGGAAGATGGAAATGGCATTTGATGGGCAGTGTAAAGAAGATGCAACCTTTTGCTTGTAAATTAAATGTTTGTATTCACTCCCTAGGCACCTGCTTGTAATCCTCCCTAAGGATTTAATGGATAAATACTTTAAAGTAGCTAAGTGGTTCAATAGTCTAAGACCTATTGATTTTCAATGGGATTTGGGTTTGTAAATCGCTTAATCTCCTTTTAAAAAGCAACCTTTTGTCAATCTGAATAAGGTCTCAGATTAAAAGCAGAGCCTTTCTAAACATAGACCTTTCAGTTACAGCAAAGTTATCAGATTTTTGAGGTTTTATATTCACTTTTTCTGTAACTCTGTTAATTCTTGATTTGAATCTCTATCTTCTACATTTGCAAATAAGAACAGGAGATGAAAACAGAAATGCTACTGCCTTTGGCTCTCTCTCTGCATGTCTCTTGTTCTTCAGCTACAAGACATACTTGAAAATGCAGAAATACAAAACTCTGACAGCCTCCTCTGCATGCATCAATATGTCTGTGGCACTAATTCAGGGGTGGGAAGTACCATACTGTGGTCTTAAAATTTGCCAAAACACTGCTTTATTTCCTTTTTTGAGTTCATAGCCTCTTACCATGAGAAAACAGATTAGAAAAAACATTATGTTGAGCAGTGTAGTGTTCTGCATAATGCTCCTTTTGTATTTTACTATTATTGAAACATAGGACTAATTTAAAAATCTGGTTTAGGACCAACAAAGGTGGCAAGTGCACCACAGCTACAATTTGTGAAATGATTGCTGTGCTTTCTTTGGAAGCAGGACAGCAATTATTTACGCATCTTTAAAGAATTCTTCTTTGAGTAATGAGCATATAAAAAGGATTGGTTTCCCCCTACCTCAAGTGAAAAAAAAATTACAATAACGATTCTCTTCCTGTGCTCTTCTACTTGGAAAATTGTCCTGACATGCCTGCCCAAACAAAGGAAGGATACTTTTTGTATGACCTGGCCGTGAATATCATTGCTATCTCTGAAAAAATACATTGTCCATGCCATGCTGATGAATTCTGTGCCTTGTACTTAAAGAATTCTAGGTCTAAGTCTAATCAAATTACTCTCTGCTGATTTTCAAATATGAAAAGGTGATCATCTGATTATTATTTTACAACTACTGAAATTTAATTAAATTGAAAACCATATCTTCTAAGTATCAGAGCTGAAAGTGTCATGGCACTGGCTTCCTACAGATTTGGGTGTACAAATGGAAGAAATAGTACTGCAGTTGGATGTGGCTCTGCAATAACAAGAATTCTCTGCAGGATTCCTGTATGAGGCTATATAGATGTGTGGATCTAAAGGGATAAATAACATTCTGCTGCTTTGCTCTCTTGTCAAAGCTACATATCACATCCTACACTCATTTCTGAATCTGTTCAAATCTAGGGAGTTCATTGACTTAGATGGAATTACTGTCATTCTAATTGTGAAAACATAGATTAGGTTCATACAATCAGGATCATTTTTCTTGAGAAGAAGGTAATAATAAACAGATAGTGAATAGATAGATAAATAGGTAATATATGAGATTATATATCTAATAAATAGATAGATAAAAATCTATGCCTCTTTATGCCCAAAGAGGTATTTTGGTCCTTGTAGGAGTATATTACTATTTTGACTTCATACAGTCCAACCAAACCAGCTCACCAGTTTTGTTTTTTAGTGTAAGCACAAACATAACTTTTTCCATTTTTCTTGTAGAGTTTGAAAAAGAAGAAAAAAACCCAAGGGGGGTGGTGTCTAGATGTGTACTTCTTTATACCTTCTCTGTAATACTTAACATGGGAAAGTTGGGGGGGGGTGTTGTTTGTTTGTTTGTTTTTTAATCTTGTATTATTGCACTGGTAGGTAGAATGCAGCCAGTGTGTAATCTGAGAAAGTAATTTAGATGCTGAGCTACTGGGTTTAGAAAACAGTTTCATGCTTCTCTTGTGCCCAAGCCACTCTGTGTCTAGTATATATGAGAATGTGACAACAAACAAGAGTGAGTAAACCTTTGTGCTGTAGTGGTTGGACTAGGATGACAGGACTGGGAACATCTGGTTCATATCCTGCTCAAGATTTTTAAAATACACAAGTGTCCCAGAAAAAAACCTGGGACAGAATAGGACAGATAGATGAGTCCTTTGCAGCTTCTCTTCCCACAAACAGGAAGAAAACCCTCAAAACACTTCAAGGCAGAGGTGCCTGCTTTGAAAATCTTGTTACTTTAGCAGAGGAGGTGGCCTCAGGCCTTCAACTTGTCCCATCTGAGTGTGGCACTAAGGAATGCTAATGCAATGTATTTTACTGAGAGAACTTTCAAGAATCTAAATCAGGTGCCAGAAATTAAATACAGAACTCTCAAAATACTTTCCTTTCCCTAACAGGTTAGCTATGATGGAGAACTTCACAAGCATCCACAGCTGGAGGCTGATTTAACAGCAGTGAGAGAGATCTATGGACCTAATGCAGTATCTCTCAGGTATGGCATTTGCCCTCTCTCTATTGTGGAACCTTTAATGTTTTGGACTTCGAATTCTGTATGGACCTGCCCTGGCTGCCAAAGCACAAGTCTTTTCTGTATGTTGGGTGACGAAAGGAGGGAGCACTGCAAACCAGCATCAGTGCTGGGTTTTTGGGGGTTCTTTTGTGGTTCAGCATGGTTACAAGTAGCTGTGCTGAGAACAGCCCTGTTCTAAAACATGATTGTGTTTTGCAGTTCTAGTCAGGCATTTGTATTTTGTTGTAAATCACTATTCAACATTTCTTTAAACCCTTGTTAAACTCTTCTTCTGTTATGTTCTGTATTTTGCCCTGGAGGTGAACAAGTTGAATGATAGGAGATTTAATAAATACTTTCCCTAGGGAACAACTGAAGGAATTGGATTTGTCTAGTCTAGGAGAAAAAGGAAGAAGACACAATAATAGCTTTTCTTCTTCAATAAAGCTGTTTGTAGGTAGAATGAATGATCAAATACTCTGTACTGTCATCATGAGAAAGACAGTAAGAAGCTAGGGTTTGATCAGAGATTAGGGTATTTTTCAAATTGTGGGAATCTAAAGTATCCTACACAGGGAAATAGTGGAACCTTGGTCAGACATGAATTGCTAAGAGTAATTACAGAGAAATTCTGTTGGACATATGTGAATGTGCATGTTTCTGCCATGGTGCATGTTGGTGTGGTATATATACTTTAATTTGCCTCAGGTGTTTTATGACTTCATTTTCCATCAACATAATCTTAATAATTCCATAAAAATAACAGGTAGGTAAGATGTAACAGACCTGTCAGATGCATTGCAAGGAAAATAGCAGTAAGAAGAAGAGAGAGCACACCTACAGCTATGGTGTACTATACCTTTTCAAATTAAATGGAAATATATTACACTTCAGGAATCAAGGGAATTGAAATCTAAATAGCTGTATATAGGTTTAGGAAATGGATAAATATTTATTTGCTAACCTGATAACTATGAAATTCCTTCAAGCTCCTAAAATGGAAACATTATATGTAACCTTTTGAAAACTTAAATGCATGTAGTTTATTGAATCAGATGTTTCACTGGAAACACTGCGATCCCCTTCAGCTCACTATAGTTGAAACTGGCACCTGTGGCTGCTTTTGGCATGCTTAAAACTTCAATGCTTTATCCACTCTATTGCAGCTGAAGATATTTACAAATTCTTGGAGATACACTCCACGGCTTTAAGCACTCATTTTCATCCTTCATATGCAGCTTCACTTCTCTGAGAAAAGAGAAGTTTGTCTGACAGGACAGGGGTATCCACTGAGAGGCATATTTCCTAGACAGTTGACCTTCCTTACAGTAATCTCTTGCTGTCAGGAGTCAGTTTTACACATAAAAGTGAAGCTTCTGTACCTGCATGCTTTTCACCACAGCCCTTAGAAATCTGCCCACAAAAGCCCTAAGAAAGGGATCCATCCAGCTGATCCAAACTCTTCCATATCTGTCTCCTTACACTGCTTATTCATTTATGGGCAGAAGACATCTGGAAGGTTCAAAATCGAGATGCGTTGAAGCCATTGTAAACTGCAGATCGTAAGATGCAGATGTTGGAATAAAACATTATTTCCTCCTTATGTCAGCTTGGGAAATTAAAACTAGAGTTAGCATCACGTGTCTAAAACCCATCCTCTAGGACAGTAGTGGGGTGGGGGCAAAGGAATTTCAGTGATTATGGAATGTCACAGTTAAAACTAATTTTTATCTTATTTGTTCTTCATTGGTATTTCTATTCCATTAGTTTAACCATTTCTCTGTTTAATTTATAAAATTATTCTTGTTTACAGCCTTTTGTAGCTCAGTTATGTGAGTAACACCAGCCTGCATTCATAAAAATTACTTGAGATGGCATAACAATGTTTGGATCTTCTGGAAAGTGAACTAAAGATCCCGATGCCACTGTTGTGTAGGGTAGTGGCTGAGCCATTCAGTAGGTGGAGAACTTCCCTGTTTCAAAGCCAGGTTTTCAGTGAGCTGTAGGAGGTCAGTGAGTGCCTGTGCAGCTCTGGGTGAGGTCACCCTGGAGCAGCTCTAGAGGTGGCTGGGAAGTCTCCAGTAATACAGCTCTGTCCTGCTGTTCACCTGCCTTGTGTGTGCCAAGTGTGGACAGACCTGATCTAGAGAGTGAACTTGAGTTTCTTCCCTGACCAGAGAGAACTCCTGGGTTGCTGAGTTTTGGTGGCAGGGGCTCCCTTCACCAAGCTTCGCAAGAGCTCAAGCTTTTCCAGTGCAAACTCAGCCCTACCACAGCAGAGAGGTCACTTTGATAGGAAACAATTACACTTTAATATTTCAAAACTGCCTTATTCACTGATTGATGCACAACTGCTGCTCTGCACTTAGTCAAGTTTAAGAGAAAAGCATGGAAGTCACTGTGAGAACAAGCATAGAAATGCAGTTTTAAAGTTAAAAACAGCCTTGTGACTGGAAGCTAATCTGTGAAAATTTGAGAAATAGTACTTCTACAGCGTTGTCCACTTAAGTAGTGTAAATGAAAAGGAGAACTGTTTTTTTGTTTAGGTGTGTGAATAAGTATTTTTTAGCTCTGTTTTTCAGAAGTCTTCAAGTACATTAGGGGAGGGCAATCAGAGTGAGTCAGAAGATAAGAAGCAGAAAAGTCGTAGTTTAAATGTAAGATTTCAGATGGCAATGTTAAATCCAAATCTTGCAATACTACACATAACAGATAAAAAAGATAACTATTGCCTTGAGCACATTACAGGGCAGTCTTTATTTTTGACAAATGAGTGCTTGAAGGTATGAAGCAATCCTCCAGGTATAAAATGCCATCCTCTAGGCTATGTTGTGTTCGTCTTCAGTGGTTTATCTGAAGCCTATTCTTAGGTTATTAGCTGTTAACTAGAAATACTTCTGAAAATTAACAAGGGTTTTCTTGTGTCATAAGTGGGAGCAGCATGTGAGTATCAATTTTTCTTTCTTCATCTGTCCAATACATGAGACAGAAATACACAGAGCAATGGAGAGATTTTGGGGGAATTAGTGGAAAATATTCAGCCTGCTTAAGCAAGATTCTCTGAAAAAAGCTTTTAAGTGCAGCAGACGGTCACCCACTGGGAATATTGATCCAATCTATGTAAATGTGTATTTTATAACTATTCTGATTTTGCAGATAAGATAATCCTTTATAAAATCTTCCATGTTGTAAGTACTCCTGGGTTAAGGAGTATCTTAAAGACCTCTAATGTAATGTAATTATTTCCTTTCAGGGAATATGGAGCCATTGATGATGTAGATATTGATCTACATATTGATGTTAGCTTTCTTGATGTAAGTAATCTAATCACAGAATTACATAATGAACATTAATACCCATTTAATTTTGCTACACATCAGACTCTCCGGACAACCACTGATACTTTCCTTTTTTGGAGGCTTGATCTTCACAAGCGGGTGTCATGTTGTTGATTGATACACAATGGAAAGGTTTTCTTTCCTTTTGAGTCCACATTGTTAAAATGCTGTGTTAGGCTTTTGTTTGCCACATGTGTATTTCCTTCCAAACATTTTTTGTGGATGGTAAATGTTTTAATAAATATAAATGAAACGCCATTGTTTTTATGTTAACCTAGGTATGGGTCAGGTGAGAGCACTTCTTAGAGTCCTGAAGGGAAGAGGACTTTGTCAGGAGTGCTCCTGTACACTGATCAGAGGAAGGCTTGACTGGCAGAGGGACAGTGGTGCTGTTTGTTGACTGGCAGCATGGCTTCTCCAGCTGTTGTGCTGTCATCCAGCTTCACACTTCCTAACCACATCTGTGCAGCAGCTTCTGGCCTCTATATAAAGAACGTAAATGAGAACTTTTAAGGGCATGATTAGCTTCTGCACAGATACATTGTATTTTCAGGTCCACGCAGCACATAAGACAGTTATTGAGCCTTACTAAAATTTTAAGAAAATCTGATCATAGCTTGAATTATTAAGACCAGTTTTAAAGAGCAAAAATTTCCTTAGCCCTTAATTAGGGGCTAATTTTTATTCTGGTTTTTTTTTTTTGTTCTTTTGCTTCTCAGCTTTGAAGCCGTACCTGTTGGTAGATGGGAATGTGTCTGCCTGTCCTGTACATGCAGTGTTGTGTATAAACCCCTGCTTGGTTTAAGTGAGCTCACTCAAGAATGGGAGGCAGTCTGACACTGCTCTTCAGGTTGCCATGTCATAATTTGTCCTGAGTCTAAAGTGTAAAGTTGGAGTAGATGCTAAACAACTGGTAAATGGATGAATGGATGGTGTTTTTAAAATAACCCCAGGGTAGACTAACAAAAAGCAGTAGCTCCTTACGATGGCTAATGATGTTTATTGTTTACTTTTTTTGTCTTAAACTAGGAGGAGATTGCTGTGGCCTGGGATGTAATTCGCACAGAGCCTATAATAGTGCGACTGCACTGTTCTCTTACACAGTACCTAAATGGTCCAGGTTGGTCAATTTGTGTATTCTTGTGCCTCTTCTTGTGCCTTGTGTGGTGTCCAGTCTGAGCCATGGTGTACACACTTATTCACTACCAAATCTTTGACCCTACATGTTCTCAGTGCCACTGCTGAGAGGAGTCCTACTGATTCGAAATTAAGCTTACATGTATTTCCATGGCTAGGCCCTTCCTAGTGACACAGGCATCTAATTTAAACTTTCATGGGTTGATTTTGAGAACTTGTTTTCCTGACATCCTTTGAGCTGCAACAGCTTCCCCTAGGAGCCAGGGTTAAGGAGTAAAGATTGGGAGTTTCTAATATGTGATTTCCTTACTTTTGAAATCAAACATCATCTGCACAGATGAGATATGACTGAGAATGAAGACATACACAGACCTGTGCAGCATATTAACGTCATTCTTCATCCAGCTGTAAAGAGTCAGGCCATGGTAATTGCTCTTTCAGCTTCTGGTTTCTATATGAATATGTGAGTTCTGGAAATCTTTAAATTTGAAAGAATTTTTAAGTGAGTAAAGTTTTCTCATGAGAGAAAAGTGGTCAAGCTCCTGAAGAATCAACTGATTTTGATGATTTGGAAGCCTTCATATGCGAGAGTCAGCTTCAGATACGTTTTTATAGTGCAAGTCAGACTCAGTTTGGATAATAACTTGCCCAGCCTTGGAGACTTGCAGTACAGGCTGTCATTTCAGGCTTTTATCGGTGTGAGAACCCTGCCTCTGGAAAATGAATAGATATTTCCAGTCCTGTTTAGCAAAATCTGTCCCAATGAGCTATTTCCATAGGCTATGTTGTCTGACGATTCTAACTATAAGCTATATTCTGTTCATTCAAATAAGCATTTCATTATACCAATCTTTTTTTCCCCTTGACTTTGGTCTTTTTGTCTGTGGTTTATTACTCTTCAATCGTTTTTGTTAATATACAAATCTTAAAATACGCTTTTGCAATAGCAGGGAGCAGCATTAGTATTCAGAACATTTCTAGCAAAATGTGATTTGAAAAATAAAGAAGTGCAGCACATAAGAGAAGGTGAAGTGTGTAGAGCAGCGTGCAGTGAGAAATGAGAAGTAATAAGAGTATATATTCTGCATGGCTGACAAGGTTAAGGTGGGAAACGCAGTTCCCAGTGCTGCAGCTGACTGCTTGTGGGAGTGCTCAGGAAAGGCAGGAGCAGGGCCACAGGCAAGAGCTTTGCTGACGTTGGTTTTATGAGCTCAGCTGCTGTTGCAGCCATGTCTCTTTACTTACTAGCAAAGCACAGTGAGAGCCACCATCTTATGTGTTAATTCTGTGAATTCCTCTTCTGTTTTCTGGAGAATACTGGGCCAGAATTTTATGCTGTATCTTTTTCTCCTGTACTACATTCTATTGATTGAGAAACAGGAACACAGTGCATTCCAAAGCACAGCAGGGGATATGAGTGCCACCCTGTAGCTGTGTAATAAATTGATTTTAGATAGTTCTTCTAGTTAATAGCTTGTCTCAGTAGTGTCTGTGTGGGCAGTCTGTCCCTCGTGCCTTAGAAACCTGTCTTAGAGAGGATGAATCAGCCAGTGGAGGTATTGCCATGTCTCCTCTGAATGTAGTGTCTAGACAAAAATTTTAGTCTAGGTGTCAGATTTTAAGATTGCTGGTTGTAGATATGATGATATTTAAAACATTCCCCATCCCACCAGCCCACTGCAGTGTGTCTGAAATGTGACAATCCAAAGATATTGCTGTACTTAATGAAATGGTTCATCCTTTTTGAAAAAATAATCAGTTTGTATTTAAAAGATGAGTTTATGTTTGATGTTGTTTGGATAATAACATTAGAGAAGGGGTAACTAATGACCTTTGAACTAAAGTAAATTGCATGACCAAGTTAGATATATTTTACTTTATTATCAAATTTAATCTATTAAAGCAAAGTTAAAGTACAAACTTTGATATTTTGAATAAAATCTAGCTTTCTGTGTAGTCAGAATAACATCAAAATACTGATTTACCATAATGAAATTTGAGCAAACCCCAGATTTTTTGTTTTAATTTCTTTTTGATTTTATTTGAGTAATTATCACCTTATGCAATGCAAAGCGTGCAGTCTGTTCATGCTTTTAATGTACTTTGGCTGTTGTCCTGCCTTGAGGACCTGCAGCTCTCTCAACAAGTACTGGGTTCCATCTGCCACTTCTATCTAGCAAATGTTATTGAAGGATTTTAGTAATGCCACTAGCTAATTTCCATCCTTTACCCAACACATTTGCAATTTCTGACATGAATATGGATATAACAATGTTTGGACAGGCCTTGAGGAAATTTCAGGGTAAGCCTTTTGGCCACTGGAATTCAGATATCAGGCAATTAGATTATGGTTTTGGATCTTGTATTAAAACACCCTCAGAAACAAAATCCAGATATTAATGAGTTCAGTTTCAGTCTGGGCTTTCTTTGTAGCCAAGAACTCTGTGTATAGACTATTTACTTGGGAAAAAAAGCTTAAAATGTTAGGTGAGATGAACTGCCAGTCCAGATACATTTAATCTGATGTTGTTTGTTACTTGCGTAGCATATATGTAAAAAAAAGATACATTTTTGTTAATAAAAGAGAAGAGATACGTTTGGGAGAATTCCATTTGTAAGTTATATTGGCTGATATTCCAGAAAAGATCACTCCTTTTTACTATGCTTAAATTACATGACCACTCTTGCTGTTGCTTCAATTTAATTGTCTGTAGTCAAACTCCACATAGAAGAGGGTCCTTAAATAAGACCTATGTGGCCACAAGTTTGTCATTACTGCTATAAGTTCATCTATCAACTAAATATCCTTTTTCCCTAGTGCCAACTGTGGATGTATTTCAGATCTCTACTAAGGAAAGATTTGGGCTGGGACATCAGCTGAAAAAGTAAGTCCAGAAAAGTACAAACCCCTGTTTTTAGGCAAATAGTACACTCTTTAGTTTCCACACCATGTCAGGTTGAATAAAATTCATATTGTCAGGTTGGCTGTTGGATCAAAGCATCTTGAAGTTGTTTTTCTTTAAATAAACGTCAATATTTGCCATTTTATGTTTGGGTTTGACAGCTGTCAATGAGAACTTGATTTGTGTTACTTGCCAGGGTTTTCTGTCACTTTGGTGCCTTTTAAGAAGTAAGCTATAAAAGTGTTAAAGATCATATCTAGGAATGTTCAATTTCATGTTTCTGCTTAGATGGTGAAGCCTCTGAAATGGGAGTCTTTTTGAGCTTCATGCATACCCTGAGGAGGCTTTTCTTTCATGGTTGCCTCTAGGATATACCACAGTAATTAGGCCATCCATGTTTTGGGGACAAGGTGGAAGAACAGTCAAAAAAATTGGCAGTTTCATGTGGTCATAGTACAACTCGTTTTAATACAATTTTACTGAGTCATCTCTATGCATATGCTTTTGTATATGTAATAAATTTTTAAGTATATAGGCTTTAGTATCTCACCATTACAACATTAAGAAACCCCTGAGGGGAAAAAAAATCCTGTTTAGTGTTTTAAGAAGTTCAGTGTAACATTTTCATAATCTAACAATTGAAGCAAGTTAGTAAAATCTTTATCGTACATGACCTTGAAGAAAAAAAAAACCCAAAAAACAAAAAAACCCCTCCCCAAAATGAATAGTCTCTTAAAATGTTTTGCTATTTACCATGTCTGTGATTTTTGCATCAGGTAATTGCTGAAGATTCCCATATGACATTTTCAGGAACGTAGCTGCACAGTTCACAACTGAGCAGGAATAAAAATACCCATGGAGCCCAGTGGTCCCTCATGGCTATGGCAAAGGGATATTTCGTCTTCACACCAAATTCAACTTCGACTTTTATCACTATTGAGACCCTGACTGCCAGATTAGAGTCAGAGAGCAAGGTTCTGCTGAGCCATGCAGATGCAGTAGCCTGTGGTCATGTGAGAGGCAGACCCCTGTAGCTGGATTTGATGTGCTTGACTCAATTTTTCTTTCGATCTCCATGAAAGTTATAGTCTGCATAAGTTTTGCAGTTGCAGTGGTTCTTTGAAGAGACTGTATTCTCATTAGGAGTCCCATCTTAAATTAGCTCTATGTGGGAAAAAAAGGATTTTTGAGGACTTGGAGCACCCAATCATTAATCCACACACGTGACAGAAAACCAACTGTAGAGTGAGAATATTGCATTGTCACCTGCATGGTGACCACTGAGACCATAGTGTTAAAATGAGTATGTTCTGGCTGGGATAAGAAAACCTTTCTTTTCTGTCTTAATTTGCAGAATCATGCAGACATTTGTTACACAACAGTGGAAGAACAGTAAAGAAAAATCTAACTGTACGCACAATAAAAAGGTGTCTGACAAAAAGGTGAAATCCCCTCTGCACATCTTTTCTACATTGCGCAGGTAATAGCAAGGAAAATGAGCTGTTATCACCATAAACTGTTCAAAATCCACAGCAGACTTCACAAGGTGAAATCTGGACTTTTCTCTACAGAGAAGTTCTCTATTTATATCTTACCTCATGGGCTTTCAGTCCTTGCATTTCATGACATCAGGAGTGAACTAGGTACTGCTGCAGCTTCTAAGATTATTAGAAGCCAGAGCATTTCAGTGCCCTGCTCTCTGAAACTGCCATGTTCCATCTAGAACTGGAAGTAATTAATTTTATTTTAACTTGTGTTTTTATTTTTATCTTTACTTGAATAGCAAGAATAAAAATACAAGTAATACATATACAAGTAATACATATGTATAGCATATGTTATGTATATTTTTAAAAACTGTGTTTTTCCAGCTTTTCTTTATACAGAAGTTTGTATATATAGTTTTTTAAAACTGGACTGTTTATAATGAAAGACTGATTTTTGAAGATGCTGAGCACCCTCCCCTCTCCAGTATTTGACTACATTAATGTTTTCCACTTCTGAAATGCAGGCACAGAATTTCAAAGAGAAAAAGCATTAGAAAGCGTAAGAAAGAGTTTATGAATAGTTTGAATGAATTTGAATTTAATACGATTTCTGCCAGTTGCTCATACTCGTAAGTATATGTAGAATCAGGCTCTGTTTTACCTCTTTCAGGGATGTAACTATTTACTGTAGTGTGTTTTCCTGATTATTGAGAGTTGATAGATCACCCCTTCAATTCAGTTACTGAATATGAATTGAATGCTTCTTTGAATATTCCTTCTTTTTGACAAATTTTGCCATTCAACATTCAGGGTATGAAAAAGAGATAGAACACAGAAATCACTCAGATTGAAAAAGGAGGGAATGTCAAAGATGACAAAAGATTGTCTATTCAAAGGTAGAGGAGGAAAGATGGTGTTTTCAGTAGCAGTCTTATCCATTCCCTACCACGCAACACGTCACTGCCAAGCGCAGGCTGTAGCTTGGGTTTTGTTTTTATTCAGAAAGGGCACAAAAAACCAGCCCATTATTTTTCCCCTTGGTTTGGCAGCTTAAGTCCAGAGATAGCTCGGCCCAAATGTTGGGACCTTCTCTGTCCCCAGGGCACCATTCGCGCCTCCCATCTGCAGGAGGGTGATAGTGACCCGGCTGCCCACAGTGAATCAGCAGCCTCCACCTGCATCCTCCCCTGTCAGCACATGCTAACAGGGTGGGGAAACCTGACAGCTGCTCTGCCTGGGCTTTTACTTCTCTATTTGATGAAAAAAAACCCCCCAAACCCCCCACCAACTCCAAAGACTGGTGTTGCTTATAAAACATAGGAAAATGATTCAGCGTACCTGTTACCTGTTCTTTGCATGGACAGGTGAATGTGGACCTTACAGAAATGTGACAGTTTGTGTGAATGTTGTTTCATTAAAACCTTTTCTTCTTTACATTCTTCATTGGTAATTTATGTCTCTCCTGTTCTCATTTTTTGGTGTTACAGAGTAACAATTTGTCTATAACCAGAAACAAGGGCATAAATTTGTCTTTCACAAAGTGCCCAAGTTATTACGATGTTTTTAAAATAATGTCCTTTTCATCTGAATTAAATTTGATTATCTCCAAGTTTCACTGCTCATTGTATCTTCCATTGGATCTGAACATAGAATTTTTTTATGCTGTGTCCAGAATACAGTAACTTTCAGGGGATCATGCTATGGTCATTACATAGAAAAGAGAGATTTTGATAAGGAAAATGTGTTATAAGAGGTGGATTTCATTTCAAAGATGATTTCCTGAATAATTGGTTTGTTTTGAGACACAGAGACATTTACAAAAAGCTCTAGAGGTCACAGCTCTAACTTCTACTTAAATAGTTAATTGCCTTTTTGATTGACAAGCTCATGTGTAAATAGAAGTAAGATGTTTGTTTTGGTATTGGAAGGTGTTTTATATACAATTGTTAATGTTTTAAAAGTTTGGGTTACATTTATCACTGGTGAAAAACATAAAGACAGGTGACACTTAAAAGTGTTAACATCTGTGAGATCTTGCTTGATTTGCCCAGGAGTTTGATTATTCTCCAACTTTGCCATCTTCTTTATTCCAAGGTCGCCAAGTTATCCTCCACCTGGCTGTGGTAAAAACAAATCGAAACTGAAGTCAGAACAGGATGGCATCTCCAAGACTCACAAACTACTGAGAAGGACTTGCTCTAGCACAGTGAAGGCAGAGGATGTGTGTGCCACAAAATCTCACAGAACCTTTGGGCGCTCGCTGTCGAGCGACCCGAGGGCTGAACAGACAATGGCTCTCAGATCGCACAAACTGCTGAGCCGTGCTTGCTCTGCAGCTGCCAAGCAGGAGGAGTGCATCACTTTAAAGCCCCATAAGGTGTTAAACAGGTCGTGCTCTGGGGATCCTCGATGCGAGCACAACAGCACCTTGAAGCCCCACAAACTTTTAAGCAGATCCTACTCCAGTAACCTTAGAATGGAAGAATTGGATGGATTGAAGAATCACAAGTTGCTCAGCAAGACTTACTCCAATGCCCCTAAATCATCCAAAATGGAGCCTTTCAAGGAGTCCACCATGGCAGAGAGCAGGAGGCTCTCTCTTACCTCAGGGCTTATTGGTATCTTAACACCATCCTCATCATCACCTTCACAAGCTGCTGTGAGTAATATTTTTTTTTAATTCTGTTCATTTTCCTCCTGTTATTTTTCAAATGTGCTATTATGCTTTTTGTGTGAAGGCATTAATATCTAGGATATAAAGTGACAATACTGAATATACTGGAAGACAAGAGCAATGAAGTCAGCTCTTTAAGGAGGATTCAAACAGCTGTGCATACAGATATACTTAAGTTATAAGATCAGAATTTTCTGGGGTCAGGACAGAGATTTTATGTGTCATGTTGAAATGCAGCTCCACGTGCAGCCGCTGGCCATGGGAAAAATTCAGTCACCCACTTCTTCCCTGCATACTTCCTGCAGGAAAAAGGGAGATTGTGCACTTCTGTGCTGCAAAATCAGGTTGGTTGCAGAGGACTTTCCTCATTTCCCTGCTTACTTCATGGGGGAAGCAACTGTCCGTTAGATGGTTTGAGTGCCACGTCACCTCTCCTTTTGGTCTTTGCATCTGCCATCATCATCATCATCATCATCATCATCATCATCATCATCCTGGAATGAGCTCAGTCATAGTTCCACTCACCTCTTGCACATTTGTGATTTGTGAAGGGTTAAAACTTCAAATGTGCTGGGGGATGTCAGAGACCACACAAGGAACTGGGCCTATGTGGCCTTCTTGCTTTCCTCAGAAACATGATCAATTGGGAAAACAAAGGGTAGCATATACTCTTGCATTTGAGAAAGAGCTCTCAAAATCAATGCTTCTGCCTATGCCTGGTAAAAGATGGCTTTTTTACTTTAGAAGGAAGAGTGTTTGCAGTCTTTCAAGGCAACAGCCTGTTTTTTGTGTTTCATCTGGGGAGAAAAATAGTTCTCCCCATTCCCTTTGTCTGACGATACCTTGGAAGCTGATTATTCCTTCAGATACCATGCATATGTTTAAAATAGTGCATTCTAAATAATGAAATTACATTGAATGCTCTATGTTTCATGGTAGTTTATTTTAATAACCTTTAAGCTATACTCTTCAGATCTAAAGGCAGGGATACATGATTGTAAGATCATTTATATGTATGCTGTGTGGTTGATTTATGTGATGTGCACAGCAAAATTAATTTAAGATGAGCCATTAGACTTTTTACTTGTTGCAGTTTAGAGATGCACTTTGTCCTGATTCATCAGAGGATGTATTAACGTAGCAAGACTTTTCTCTCCTGACATTAATAGGAAAAGTTCCTCTGGTTTTATAAGATAATGAAGAGCTGACTAGGTTTCATTACTGATGTTATCAGCTGACATGGAAGAAAGGCAAACCCTGTTTGGCAGCCTATAACAACTACCCATAATTTATTGCTTCGGTGCACTTACTTTGAGGGAAGATCATCACATACATGGTCAGGTGTAGTTTGACTGATGTTAGTGGAAGGGCATCAAGAGTCTATTTCACATTTTAGATGCGGGCACCAGATATATGGGTAGCGTGGGTGCCTAACTGCAAATTGAAGTCAGTGGAATGTAGAAGTGATGAATCAAGATACTGAGTTTTCTTCAATTCTCAGCTAAAATACTAGAGTCTCATATATGAATATAAGGAGGATTGCTGCTGAGAAGAAAAATGGAAAAGCAGTTAAGCAATTAAACAGTGGAGAAATGAAAGGAAATAACCCTATTAAAAAAAAACAACCCTGCCAAAACACTGTAAATGGAGCTGATCTAACTCCATTCAAAACAAGGTTTGATTGAAATAGATGTCAATCTGGAGGGAAGTCTGAACCTTACTGATTCTTGTAACAGAAATTACTGCTGATTTATGTTGTGTGCTGAAAGAAAAGGAATTTGGGTAGTATCTGAGCATAAAGATCTGTTAGAGTGGTTTGCAGAAGTGAGACCTTAGTTCACATAAAATAAAATGGTTTTCATCCTTACTGAGACTTACAGTAGTCTTTCAAGCCTTAACATACAGCCCATATTTGGATAGGCAATATGCAGTGAAAACATAATGGAAGTTACCAAACATCAGTGTATTAGGAAGGAGTGAAGGCAGTGGGGTTTTCATTTGAGATTAAAGTTTTTCAGAGAGTAAGATATAAACCTTCATCAGATTGAAGAACTAAAAAGAAATACTAAAACCCACTCAATTCTCAGTAAACAGTAAATGGATTGATTATTTGTAATGCCTGGTTCACACAAATGAGAGATCTCTTTAGATGCAAATTGTTTACATATTTACATGCAAAAACTTACAAATGCTTTACTGTTTCCTTATAATTAGTCTGCCAACACTGAAGTTGCCTCAACTTTTCCCTTGCAGCAAAATTATGGTGCAAAATGCATTCCGGTGCGAGACCGTGGCTTTCTTGTGCAGGTAGGATCTGATAGCCTATTCATATATGAAACACTATGGAGCATGAGCTGACTGTTAATTATTTTTAAGCAGATGTTGTTATTCTCATTTTCATTGTTCTCAGACTATTGAGTTTGCTGAGCAGCGGATACCAGTATTGAATGAATACTGTGTAGTTTGTGATGAACCTCATGTGTTCCAGAATGGCCCTATGCTGAGGGTAAGTGATGTGCTGGTAAACAGTGCATTTTATAGTGCCTTGAATAGCTGGGGACCATACAAACCTGTTGGAAAACTGTTGAATTATTTCAGATGGGTTTCATCCTAATACTCTTTTGAGATGCAAAAATACAAATCATATTAACTAGATTTTGCAGTAAGTTTGGGGGGAAAAAGGTCTTACAAGGAAGGGAGAGAGAAATTAGGCTTGTATCCTACCACAAAAACATAAAGGGGCATGTATTTCACTGCAGCCAGATAACACAGAGAAAGAGGTGCATTACAGTGCTTTCCCAGTCTTCTGAAAGCTCAGGGCACTTCCTCCCTGAGCTTCTATCCGGCCATGACCATGGTATTTACATACACGGGTGTTAATGCCAGCACTCTGCAGAATTCTTCTGACCTTGTTTTGCTCACAGGCTGCTGGAATGAGCCATCCTCAAATGTGATAAAAAGGCAGTAGAAGGAGATGCTCTGTGAAGTGCCTGATCTAGCAGTGACCCAGTCTGGGGCACAGTTGTGGCTCAGTATTCCCAAAGTCTGTCCAGTTAGGCAGCTCTTCCTTTCATTCCTGTATGACCAGGAACAGAATTTTGCCTGCTGATCATTGTAGCCTCTCTCATGCTGTTCGTGAATGTGTACAGTGGAAAAGAGTAGGATTGGTCATGAGAGACACACTGCCTGGAGCTGCTGGATCACTGCAGCTTTGTGAAAGAGTATATTAACAGAATACAATTCTTAGCTTTAGGACTGGTCGTGCAGTTTAGAATCCTCTTGTTTCACCTGCCCTTCATCCAGTAATGAAACACGAGTAACTGTAAAAGATTGAAGCCATGGAAAACTAACTCCAGTGAGTGAATGGTCTGATACCAGGCAATTTTTCCACGGTGTGGCCAGCAACTACACATAAGCTGAAGAAGATCTTGTCAATGATAGTTCCATGGAACTAAATTCAGGAGGATTATTTCTCTACCTGGTAGCAGCAGTCACCTCTGTGTCATTCCCCATGACACTGACTGGTACCAGGGTCAGGAGTTCTGACTGTGTGCAGGGTGTGCAAATGGGCTGCTGGTAGAGTTTGAAAAATCAAATACCTATGCTGTTAACACTGGTTTAAGTCATGATTAAACCCTTGTAGCTCTGGATGTCCAATCAGTGTTATTTTTGCCCCTTCAATCTCATATCTATCTTTTAAAAGCAGTGTTTTCTGACAGATTAATCAGTAGCCCGAACTGATTAGAAGCCAGTAAAAAAGGCATCAGTTCCTTATTTCTTCGTATTTAAATGCACTGCTATGTGTATTTCCTGTGACAGAAAGAGATAAGACAAAATTAGTGATGTTTGAAAACTAATTAAAGTTTGAAAAACATAATTATTTAAGTTATTGGAGTTTATCTATTATCTATAGGTCAAAGCAGACAGTAGGATTTATTCTATTTAAAAAAAACAGAATGGAAAGTTATATGCTCTAAATGAAAAAAATCTTCATTCCTTCTTTCTCACCATAAAGATTAAAATCTCTCAAAATTACTCTCTTGTATCTTCAGTTTAAAGAAGGGTCATTTTATAGCTGTCTGTTCAAGAGTTTGTCAGCATTTCACAACATAAGAAGATGCAACCATATTTGCCCCTCAACATATATTCATCAGTGCCTTTGAAGTAGCATAACCTGACAAGCTTGGCAAAAATGAGAGTGCCATTATATAACCTAGGAGGAATTAGATACCAGGAAGAATTCCAGCATGCTTGAATGACTCAATAAGCAATATAGAGCCATTAATGAGTTTGCAGTTCTGTAGAAGGCAAGAAAGGACCTCAGTTTGAATTGAGCATTAGCTTGCCCTGGAGTGTGTTAAGGAAATTTATGCTTCACTCTACTGAGAGCTCTGGCCAGGGGCAGCTTCAAGTAGTCAGTTTGTGGGGTTTATTTGCATGCTTCAGCTGCACACACACATAGACATACATGCATACATATATGTGTGTATATATATAATGCATGTGAAGAGAAAAGAGCATTTTCTCTTTAGCACCGCTGCAGGAACAGATCTCAGAAATTGAGTACTTTTGTTGCAAGGATGCTGCGACCTTTCATTTAAGGCAAGGCTACATGCAGATGCCTGGCCTTTGTAAGGAGTTCTCTCTTTGAATAGCACAGTAACCTCACTAGGTTTTGTAAGGATGGGTGCCTTGCCATGGTGTGCTTACCGAGTGTCCAGATCTTGTTTTCTAGAGATGCCTGCATCCCAAAGACATTACATGCATAGGCTCTCTCTGTGGCAGGTTGTGTCACAAGAGGTGCCACAGACTAAATAACTCTGGGTCATTCACCAGTTTCTCCCTTTAAAGTTTAGTTCCTCCTCACAGATGCACACAGGTTCATGTCTCAGTGTGGGTACTCTTAATGGTGAGTTTCCCTTCTACGTTTTGGACCTTTTTTTTCAACAGCAAAGAAGACCTATGAATTTATAAAAGCATAATAAAGTTATTGCTTGGAAAGTTACTTTAATATCTATATAGACTTGGCTTTCTGATCTTTTATGGAATTTTATGCAGTTATAAAGAAGCCACAGAGAAATTAGATTCTCTGATCCTCCCTTATGTCTGCTGCCTTTCCTGAACTATAGTGTAGTGTATTAATTGTCTTAAATGCAGTTTAAATAATTCAACAATTGCCATCACACAACAATTACAGTCTTTTAATACTGTGAAGTGCAGTACCTACTTACAAACTCTTATGCTGTACATAGTTTTTCCTGTGGGTTATTAGTGACTTGTGAATTCAGATGAGTCATGCTCACAGCAGCTGATGAAACCATCTGAAACTGAGAGATAAAGCTTTTTCTTTCTGCAGACTATCAGTTTATCTTTGTTGCAAAATATCTTTAAATCAGTCTCTCTCAGCAAGCTTTCTTCTCAGTATTGTGCTTCATTTTCCTAAATAAATTTTTCTGGGTGAGTAGTCTGGCTTTAATATCTATTTCAATTTAAGTTGCTTTTTAAAAATTCTGACATCTTTTTTCCTGTAAGATGATAACCATTTGATGACAACAAGATGTCTCATTTAGTATGGTTTTATTTAGGCACTAGATCCACATGGCAGACATATCACTATATGGAAGATTCTGTTGCAGAACAGCTGCATGACACAATTGCCAGTGTTTGACTTGATGATTTTATAGTGGACATCTCGCTCCAGAGCCCTCAGTAATTATCTAATCATGCAAATGTTTCCTGCTGGTTCAGGGATCCCTCTGTACATTGAAAACTTTGGGTGTTGTTAGGCCTTCTTGGTCCTTTATTGAAGATAAATAAAGGGGCTGCTTTATTGGCTTACTGAAGATGAATAATTAAGAAATTCTAATATTTCTCTTAGGAATTTCTTTACAGAGCAAAGTGAGTATATTTGAGAATACCTGGTTTTCTTTTGAGCTCCAAAGTTCCCTGAAATACAGAAGACCAGAGTTAAATACTCAGTTCCTCTGCGTACTCCACAAGTGTGTGTAGAAAACAAAACAGATTAGGTAGATGTGGTGACCTTAGAACATGCCCAAACCTAATGCCCTCACAAGGAACTGCACCTGTATTACTGTGAAGGAAGGGGAAGAACAAAGGTTCTCTTGAATAGAAGGAGTCTTAGAAAAGTACTATAGCCCATTATGAAGTTGTAACACTCTTCTTTGTAAAGGCCCATGGTCTACTGCTTCATTCCATCCATCAAAAAAACCCCAACAAAACAACAAACCAGTAGTAAAATAGGCAATACTTTCCTGTAAGTATTCACACCTTTCCCAGATAAGATGGGGATGATTTAAATTTCTCATCATAGCAAGTTTCTTTTGTATTTATTTCAAAAGCACAGATCTAAGGATTGTTTGCAGTGCACCAGAAGTTATAAAAGCCAAATTGGATGTTTAGAGATATACACACTTATGTAGAGTACCACCAAAATCAGAAAATTACTTGAAATCACTGCATGGAATGATTTGCAGTTCTGAAAACCAGAGGGAAAATGCAATGAATACATGGATCCTAAGAATAAAAAATACTATTTATGCTCTTACATAACAGGGACCAATCATTTGTAATGATGATTGGAATCCTACATATTTCACTTTTCACAGAAAGATTAAGGAACAACTTTGAAATCATTAGGAAGTGTTGGGACTGCAGCCTGTGCATCCAAACAGCTCCCTTAACCCATATAAAGAATCACAGTGCACCCTCCTGCAAGGCAACCTGTGCTATACAGCTCTCAGGAGCTCTGCCATCTTCTGAAGTAGCTCCTTGCTCTGTTTGAAAAAGCGGGAAATGTAAGGTCAAGCACAGGTTTCGTGGAGGAGACACACAGAAGTCAGACATGGTAAATCTACTGAAAGAAGTAAGGGTCTGGTCATTTGAACTATTCGCCTCATGTTCCTGTCTTTGAATTTGGTTTTGACAGAGAAGTTGTTTAGATGAGTGAGAATGGACTACTATTTGTTTGTAATTAATGGCTAGATTTGGATTGTTTCAATAACATACTGTGGAATGCCTTTTTTCCCCCTAACATTTTCAACCAGGTGGTATTTCATTCACATCAGTGTTGTTGAAATAGTTACATAGATTATCTTGACTTCTGTAAAATTACAATATTAGATTAAATATACTTCCATGAAACCCATTCTGAAGTACTGACATATCCTTCCATGGGGCATGTGTCTCTAATGAAAAATTCCTGAAACTGGAATTTGTTTCCTCCACTGCCTTTCACTGGCTTTTGGAGATCTCCAAGGATGGAGACTGCACAGCCTCACTGAGCAATGCTTGATGAAGCTTTAGTAAAAACTTATTCTAGCTTTATCTAAAATTTTGGATAAAGTTTAGATGAGAGAATAAAAGTACTGATTGACCTCTAAAGGTCCTTTTCAAACATCTGTGTTGGTTCATCTAGTTAAAAAATGTATTTTCCAAAGCAGATCTAAGAATATAATAAAGAAACCAAAGCATTATTTGGTTCAATGTTACTACAAGGCTATTAACTTTTTTCATGCTGTTTGAAAGTTTTCCTTTTATTATTACTAGAATATTCTAGGGAAGAACTAAGTTGTATTTGAATAATGCCACAGTTTTGCTGCTGTAACAGTAGAGAAATAAGATGTTTTAGGAATTCAACATGTACTTTTATTACAAACATTTAATGTAATGAGATCATGAGCCATTAACAAAAGTGGTTATTATATTTAAGGATCTGATTAAAAGAAGTGTAATAAAAATGTGATATCATATATGAAGACTGGAGTAAAGAAAATGTCTGTCGTCTCTTAAAGAAGGGCAAGACGGAGAGGATTCAGAGAGCTCCATCCTGGTCACCCTCACCTTGTTCTGTAGGAAGGTGATGAAGCAGCTAGGCCTCAAAACCATCTCCAGGCACATTAAGGACATAAAAATTGTCACAAAGAGTCAGCATGGTTTCACCAGTGGGAATTTGTACTTGACTGATTGATTAAACTTTGGGGAAGTGACTGGTCTGGTAGATGAGGGGAGAGCCTGGATGTGAGTAAGGCTTCTGTCTGCCATAAGATGCTTTTAGACCAGCTGTTGCTGCGTGGGCTGATTGGGGAGATGGGGAGGGAAAACTGGCTGGATGTCTGGGCCTGGAGTGGGATGTTCAGGTGGGTAAAGTCTGCTTGGAGGTTGCTGACTCCACGGTGCACCCCAGGGGTCCGTAGTGGGTGCAGTCCTGTTTAGTACTCGCATTAATCACCCAGATTGTGGTGCAGAGTGTATCCTCAGAGAGTTTGCAGATGATGGAAAAATGGGAGAGGTGTGTGGTACTCCAGAGCGAGGGGTGCTGTTCAGAGGGACCTCGAGAGGCTGCAGCAGTGGGCTGCCAGGAAGGAGCATTGTGCACTTCAGCAAGGAGAAGTGCAAAGTCCTGCAGGTGGGGAGGGACAAACCCAGGCACCACTGTATGCTGGGGGCCACCCAGGTGGAAAGCAGCTTGGCTTGGGCAGAAAGAACACCAGCTTGGAGACGAGAAAGCAATGTGCCCTTGTGGTATGTGAGGCTGGCAGTGTTCTGGGCTACACTGAACAGTGGAATTGTCCATGTGTGTGGAGAGAGGTGATCCTGCCCCTCCACACAGCCCTGGTGAGGCCCACTGTTCCTGTTCTGAGCTCCTCAACAGGGGAAAGGGATGACACTACAAGAGAAAGTCCAGTGAAGGGTCACTAAGATGGTTAAAGGGACTAGAGCACATCACACAGGAGGAAAGGCTGAGAGCCTCGAAAAAGAAGGCACAGGTGGGATCTTACTGGTGTCTATAAAGATTTGAAGGAAGGGTGCAAGAAGGATGGGGCCAGGCTGTTTCCAGTGGTGTTCAGTGAGATGACAAGAGGCAGAGGACACAACCTGAAACACAGGAGGTTTCAGTGGAACAACAGGAAACACTTTTTACCTTTTTCATCTTTTCTGAAGGTGACTGAGCATGGGAATAAGTAGCCCAGAGAGGTTGTGGAGTTCACATTTGTGGAGAAATTCAAAAGCTGTCTGTTCAGGGCAGCTGGCTCCAGGTGACCCTGCTTGAGCAGGGATGTTGGACTAGATGACCTGTGGAGATCCCTGCCACCCTCAATCTTTCTGTAATTCTTTGATCTTATTCAGCTTTTACATAGCATAATTTGTAAAGCTTATGCCTATCTTGCTGTTCTGTGCCTTCCCAAATTCCTCATTTGCAAATACTAAGGCCATTGACAGAACAGCATGACTGAATGGGTTTTAAAGACCTATGAGGCAATTATACAGGACAAAATAATCTTAGAATATATTCAATAAGGTAATTAAAAGACCATCTGTGTTTCAGTATTTTTTTTTTAGTAAAGGCTCTATAGAGTGCCATCTTGTGTTGAAACCTCAGACTGAGACCTCCTTAGAACAAAGAAGGAATTAGTAAAAAAATCAACAAAATTAAATATTACAGCTAGTTTCTTTGAAATTTGTACTGTGGTGCATACATTTCAGCTGTTTAATGTTTTTCCCATAAAATATGAATAGTAAAATACCATAAAGTAATATTTGAAATACCTGTTCTTATTATTTAGCTGTAAAAAATAAGCACAGTCTTGTAATTCTGATGCATTTCTTACATTAATAAGCTTGCATTTTTAAATGTTTTTTGTCCTAAAGCGCTCTCAGTTATGTTTCATATACTATGGATGCAATCTTGCCTTCAGTGTGTTCTTGTTGACTTGAAGAAGTCTTGGATTTATCTGTGTTATGAATGCAAGAATCTTAAACACACTGAAAACACAGAAACCTTGAGTATGCTGCCTAGTCATGGGAAATTTCTTGAACAGAATAAACATCACTGAACTGCGGAGAAAAGTGTACATGTACAAATATGTTTAGTCAGGCTGGAGTTAGGCCAAGATGTTTATGGAATTCCAAGATTTTTGTGGAATAACACTGTGATCTTTCAAATCTTTATGCCACAATACAGGCTGATTTTATCTCTTCTTATGAAAAAAGCCTTTCCAGCTGCAATCTGTACTTTGAAAGGATATATTTCAAATAATTTATATTTCACTGTCAAGAGTAAAATCGTTGCAGTATAGTTTTTCTTGTTGCCAACAAGTTACCAAGTGCACCATGCCCATCAAGCAGTCTATAAAGCTTGTTTGTTTGCCATTTTTTTCTGTATCTGTGAAGTAAAAATATATTTTTAAAGTGTGTAAGATGCAGAAAAATCTCCCAAAACCGAGAAAATGAAATTTGAATCAGGCAAAACAAAGCCAAACAGAACAAGTGACATTTCTTGCTCAGCCACAGTCTACTCTCATCTTTCTTCAGGTTGTATCTGATCACCACTGTGGTATCTCCCATGTCTTTAACAGCATGTTCCATGCAACACATGAATATTGAGAGACTGTTCAGAGAGTTTACCTTACTGTAAAACCAAGAGTTGGCATGGTGAAAAGTAGGAAACAGATCAGAGATTTAAAGATTCCATTTCATCTCCTTGTCTTTCACTTTCATTAGGAAAAGTGGGATGGTGACTAATGGTTTCACCTTTGCCATTTGTTACATTTGCTGTTATGTCAAGCAATGAGCCTTCCCTGAAGCATGTCCTGCTGGATCAATAGTTTTTAGGTGTGTCAGTCGCGTTACAGCCTCTCTGGTATCTGTGACATCCCTCAGAATACAGGAAAGCGTGACACATTGCTCTGAGCACAGCTGCAGCCCACATCAGAAAGTTGCTAGATTGATATAGACTATGAAAGTTTCAGCTTTTTCAAACTGAAAGAATGTCTAGAAGATAGTTGAGGTAGTGTATTAGTCCAGGAACCAGGATATGTCATAGTGTGTAGGTGGTTTGTGTGTCTGCCAGTCTCAGTCACTGCAGAAAGAAATGACATTTGCATTGTAACACACAGGAACTCTGTGCTTTTTTCACCACAGCAGCAGTTGGGTGGGAGCTACTGATCATGCAAAGAATGGGGGTGGCTAAAGAAGTCTGAAAGCTTCAAACATTCAGAAGACGCTCTCAGGTTCTGTCATTGCCTTCTGCCTCCAAGCATTTGCAGTCTCAGGTTAATTGCCCATGTCTTATTTTTTGCTGGTTTTTCCCTACTGGAATAATGATCGTCCTAATAGTGTTTCAGCACCAATGATCTTCACTTAGCTAATAGTTCTGTGAAGACCAATGGCTTTATGTAAATTTTTAAGAGAAAAAATAAAGTCTTTGTGAGACCCTGGTAGCTGCTGTTGCTGAGAGGAATTACAGTTGCCTTCTTCAGGCAGTGAGCAACAAAGTTCCCCAGCCAGTCAGCTCATATCCTCAAGCTGGTGGTTGTAATCTATGGAAATGCATGTACCTAGGATGAATTTTGTATTGCGAAATAAATGTTTAAGGGTCTAGCCCTATTTTGTTGTGCATTTTCTGCTTGAAAACAATGAAAGATAGAAATTAATCACCAAGAAAAGATGATTAATCACACTTGTGATTAATCACAAACTTAACTCACATTTGTGGCTGTGAGTTCCACATCAGTAATAACATATCTATATTTTATGTGCTGACACAAAAATTCTTAGAAAGTTTAGCTTATTAAATATTACATAAAAATGAACCAAAGAAGAGTATTCAAAGATGACATTTGAACAACATAGCTTTTATGACTGTGCCAGTGATGTTCTTGTTTGTTTATTGTGGCTAGGGACATTTCTCAGATTTATGATCTGAAGTCAGAGCAATACTGTTCCTGTCCCAAGGGCTCACATCCTGTGACAAGAGAAGAGTGGACACCATATAAAGGGAAACACACTTATCAACGTGCGAAACATTAGCAGCAGAGTAGGAGCAGCCTTGAATACCGGTTTCCCCATAAAGCTTGTGGTTTTCTTTAAACTCTGCCTTCTAGAATTGATTTATTAACTTAGTTTTCATATGATTTCATTGGTTCTAGCATCCACAATTGCAGGAAAAACATGAGTAAGGAAATGTAACACTGAATAGGTAGGTCACAGGGTGTGACAAACAAGAGCCCCTCAAACATTTTCTTCCTAATTGCAAGCAATTTAATTTTGTAGGGATTTAAACAATATAAATGGTTGAGCTTAACTAGTGACTGGAATAGAGGATACTGAAATGGCCATACCAACATCTCTTGGGATACATTGCTAACACCTGTGGGAAATTTAAGTTAAAAACATCTTATTTTGTTAGATTGAGACAGATTCCAGAAACAGAATTCAAAAATACTTTTAAAATGACTATAATGTGGGCTAAAAGGCATCCAGGCTAGATATATGAAGACAGACTGTTAAAATGTCCCTTTAGCTGCAGGGTTGGGGTTATTTCCCCCACTGTATTGTATTGACAAAATATGTAGGTGAACAGAAATGTTCATCAAATACACAGAATGAAAAGAATTGCATAGACCCTAAGAGAAGTATTTTTTCCACTTCAGGGCTGAAATTCTGCTGTCTTGCTTGTCCTTATCTCTAGAGTTCTTCAGTGCCAACCTAAGGCAGGAAAAACAAAACAAAACAAACAACAAACAAACAAACAAAAATCTCCAAAAACCAACCAAACAAAAAAACCCCAACCAAACAAAAAAACCCAAACCAAAACAAAAACCCCAACTTTCAAAAGTCAAGCATAAGTGCAATGATTGTTTTCCTAACTTCTCTCTCCAGGTGCTCAGACACTTCTGGTATCGTAACAGAGGGGCAGGAAAAAGAGAAATGATGACAAATTGTGTGTTCTCTTTGTCTTCATTAAGTCTCAGGATAACTTACTTTGCTGAGACTGCAAACAAAATATTAAAAATAAGTATTTTCTTACAAGTTTTCTTTATAAAAAGCATGGCCAAACTTAGACTGCTCTGCTATTTCAGAGTTATTAATTGCTCTAAAATAAAGGAAGTCTGTGTATACTGTTGATTACAAAAGTTATCTCAACTAAACAAATGATTTAACCATCTTCTAAATGTGGAAAACCCAAGAATAATGACAATAATAGATACTTCTTGTCCAGCTTGCCATGGCACAATGAATTTCCTCATGTTTGGCTTCATGTGCTGCCTAATGCAATGTAACTTGGCAGATAAACTAAATCAAGTGAGTGACACTATCAGACTTGAAGGATGATAGCTCTTGTAAAGCAAATGAAGTGAAACTGTATCAATCCAGAAGATTTCACATGTTTATTGAGGTCTTGAATCTTTGAAACCCAGCAAATTAATGTTTTAATGTTTTAAGCAGCAAAGCAAGTGACTGCAAGTACAGCAGTATGCTTATTACTGGCAAAGCTGTTGCCTGAAACAGAATTCAGCTAAATTTTAGGTTTTCTTTGTGTGTTTAATAATTTTTTTCATTTCTGCTTTGTAGAGGTAGTGGCTTGAACTTCAAAGCATACTACTACAAATGTTTTTGTACTAACTAGAGTTGTGATTGCTAGAGTCAATACTCTTAGTTACAAAGACAAATTTAAATTTCAATGACCTAGGATTTAATACTGTGCATTCAAATACATAGCATCCAGGAAGTATTTTTGATTGTTTTCAACATTGTCATTAGAAGTTATGTTTATTGGGTAGTTTTAAGGAAGGTTTTAATTCATATTTCTTTCAATTATTTGTTAATTTTGAACAAATTTGTAACAATTCTCTGTGTGATACTACTTGAGCCTTTAAAAATTTAGTCTGCTAATTACCTTTCAATAAATAAGATGGAGTTGCTGTAATGGTTGTAAACAGTTAGGAAGCCCATGAAGACATGCTTATGTTCATTACCTAAAGCTGTGTTCCTTTTTGTTTCTGCTTTGTTTGCTTTATGAAGGCAAAATGTTCAGTTCTCACTCAATATGCAGTTTAGATAACTTGTTGTTGTTGTTGTTGTTTAATACCTGAAAAAAGACTTGAAGTACCTTTATTTCTTGAAATAAGTAGGCTTCAAAAGACAGTGTTTATACTGTAAAAATATAATGGATTTTCTTACAGTCTATCAATAATTTGTTAAATTGTCAAAAATTTAAAATCACCTCTTCAAGAGATTTGTCTTCCAGATTTTTTGTGTGTTCTGAACAGCAGTGTAAGAAGCTATGAAGAATATACCTGCTTCCATAAGCTTCAGGATTTGTTCTCCATTAAGTTTAATTATGTAGGAAGTTTTCAGATAGTTTTAAGAACATTTGAGTACTATGCCTGCAATTTTGGTTTTGTAACTGTGCTGGGATTTCTTTTAAATTTAGCCTCTCTGAGTACTTATGAGTTTTAGAGTTCTTCACTCTTGCTCTTCAGGTTATTAAAATGTTTCTCTAATGTATCTTCCTCAATAATTGATACATATTAATTATTTAAAATTAATGTTGCAGTTAAAATATGAAGAATTAGCATTAATTTTGTTTGAGTTTTGTTCTAGGTATGACATGCTAAAAGCAAGAACTCAAATTAGAACAAAAATAAAATTAACTTTCTTTCTTTGTGTAGCCCACTGTTTGTGAACGGGAACTCTGTGTATTTGCTTTCCAAACATTAGGAGTGATGAACGAAGCTGCTGATGAAATTGCGACTGGGGCACAGGTAGGATTATCTAATGTTTTCTGCAGTTCACTCAGTCCTCTCAGTCTCTTACAGTATGTGTTTTGACTTGTGTGCACCATATGAGTACTGTTTGGTAAGTATTACTTATTTGTCCACTGTTATAGCTGTAAATGCACTGGTTTATGCCTGGTGTATTCAAACAGTACTAATGAGGTGTTTCCATTGTTTTGCTTCCATGTAATTAGAGTAACTGTGTTTTCATGCCCTGTTGTATTCAATTAGGTCACCTGGGTTGTTAATAAAGGCAGCCATTGTAATTTGGAGATAATTCACATTTATTTTCACCTAATGAGCCATTACTACTCTCATGCAATTAATAAGTTACTTCCTGTTCATGGTCTTAGGATGCAGGGATCCACTGAGCATCTGTTGTTTTGATCATTACATAGCAGTGGGAAAGTTCTTACTGATATTGCTTCATAGGGTTCTTTCTTCTTCTCAAGGATCATGAATTTAATGTAAGCCTGCTTCCTGACTCTAAGATCAGTTATTGATGTAGTTATAACCCTATCATTGTTTTCTTAAAGCATTTTAAATTACACTTTCAAATCACTAACCTAATGTTTCATTAAAAACAAAAGTTAAAGGATCTTACATTTAAGGTGCCTTTAAGATCTTATGGCAAAAGTTTGCACATTTTAAGGAAAAGTGCACTTGTGTCCAGTTTTCTGGTTACTGTGTTTCTACATAGTAAGCAAGATGGGTTTTTTGGAAGAGCCAGCCTTCAGTTTATTTAGCAAGCACTAGTGAGTATAAAATAGTGGAAATAAACTATTCAGCTGGGTGCCTGAATACAACCATGAGCATATCCTCAAAGGAAGAAAGTTGCAGTTTTCAAAATGTAGATCAGCTTCCTCACTTGAGAATATGACTGTGGAATCAGAAGAGCAGCTCTTCATCTGATGTCTGAACACCATTGGATAGCTATGTTTGTAACATCTAGATGCCAAATATGGAGATAACAGTTTAGGCATGTAAGAAATGGAAGGAGATGTGCAGATGAAGCCCCACCTCTTCTTCAGTCTGAAGTCCTGTGAGAATTTAATTTTTGTAATTCAGGCGCATGTTGTATTATATCTAGAATCGTAGAATCATAGAATAGTTGGAGCTGGAAGGGACCTGTGAAGGTCATGTAGTCCCATACCCTGCCATGAGCCAGGACTACTTCAACTGGATCAGGTTACTTAGAGCCCTGTCCAACTTGAGCTTGAATATTTCCAAGGATGGGGCATCTACCATGTGCCAGTATTTCATCACCCTCACTGTAAAAATCTTCTTTATATCTAGTCTATATCTCCTTCTTTTAGTATAAAGTGTTTACCCCTGGTCCTATTACAGGAGGTTCTGCTAAAAAGATTTTCCCCATCTTATCATCCCTCTTTAAGTACTAAAAGGCTGCAATAAGGTCTCTCAAAAGCCTTCTTGTCTACAGGCTGAACAACCCCAGCTGTCTCAGCCTGTCTTCATCAGGAGGGCATTCCAGCCTTCTGATCATTTTTGTGGCCCTCCTCTGGACTTGCTTGAACATTTGTAGGTCTTACTTATGTTGGAGACTCCAGAGCTGGGCACAGTGCTCAGGTGGACTCTCATGTAGGCAGAGGGGCAGAATCCCCTGCCTCCCCTGCTGCCCACGGGGCTCTGGATGCAGCCCAGGACACGTTTGGCTCTCTGGGCTGTGAGTGCCATGGCTGGGGCATGTCCAGTCTCTCACCCACAGCACCCCTGAGTCCTTCTGGGCAGGGCTGCTCTGGGTCTGTTCATGCCCAGCCTGTGCTGATACCAGGGGTTACCTTCAGGAGATTCCCATGGGCTCACTTCTTGAGTAGTACAGGTCCCTCAGGATGGTCTCCTGTCCTTCAGGCACATCAGCTGCACCACTCAGCTTGTGTAATGTGCAAATTTCCTGAGAGAGCACTGGAACTCTCTATGTCATTAAATAGCACTGGTCCCAGTATTGCCTTAGAGGGACACCACTCATCACCAGTGGCCATCAGGACACTGAGACATTGACCTGTACCATCTGGATGCAACCATCCAACCAGTTCCTTATCCACAGAATTGTCCATCCATCTGATTGGTCTCTCTCCAATTTAGAGAGAAGGATGTTGGAGGAAGTGTTTTAAAGACTTTATAGAATAAAAATGACATCTGTAGCCCTTCCCTTGTCCATTGATGTGGTCAGTCCACCACAGAAGGCCACTGGGTTGGCCTGGCAGGACTTGCCTTCAGTGAAGCTGTGCTGGCTGTCCTGAATCTCCTCCCTGTCCTCCACGTCCCTTAGCTTCCAAGAGGAGCTGTTCTACGATCTTCTCAGGCACAGAGGTGAAACTGACAGGTTGGTAGTTTTCAGGGCCCTCCTTTCTACCCTTTTTAAAGATAGGTGCAATATTTCCCTTTTCCCAATCATCTGTCACTTCAGCTGACTGCCATGCCTTTTGAGTTAGCATGGAGAGGTAGCTTGGCACCCCCATCAGCCAGTTCCCTCAGGATTCTGGGATGCATCTTATAGGGTTCCGTAGACCTCTCTATGTTCACATTCTTCATGGGCTCTCAAATCTAATCTTCACTGACAGTGGGAAGCACTTTGTTTACCTACTTTCTGTCTTGAGCTTCATCTACTCTGGGGGTGTGTGGATACTGGCAGTGAAGACAGGCAAAGAGCTGTCAGGTTCCTAGGCCTTCTTTCTCATTGTCTACCATTACCATTTTGCCAGTCGGGTTCAGAGAGGGGTGCACTTTTTTGACCTTCCTTTTCTGGCTCACATGCCTTCAGAAGCCTCTTCATTGTTCTTTGCAGCTCTTGTCAAATTCATCACCAGTTGCACTTGGCCTCCCTCACCCCATCCTGACACAAGCAGTTATGTCCCTATATTCTTCCTAGAACATCTCTCCCTAAATCCACTGCCTGTGCATTTCCTTCTTTCCTTTTAGTCTTAACAGCAGGTCTGGAATCATCCATGCTGACATCTTGTCTTCCTTTCCTGATTTCCTACACATGGCCACTGAGAGCTCTTGTACTCTATGGAAGGCATTCTGAAAGACCTGCCAGCTCTAATCTGCTCCTTTGTCCCTGAAAACAGTATCCAGGGCTTGTATTGAATAACTCTTTGAACAGCTGGAAGGTTGCTTTCCTAAAATTAGTAGAGAATCAGGTATAAAGTTTTAAAGTAGAGCTAAGTAGAGGAGAAGTGGCCCTGGTTGGCTATCACTCAGTGTTTTATGTATCAGTGTTGAAGGCATATGCCTGATCTGTGGAGTACCTCTACATTTACAGAGCTTTACTGTAGAGTTCTGAAGTGATTACAACCTTAAGAGTGCTTAAAAGAGTTAGAGAAGGGGTTTTTTTGTGTTGTCCCATTGGACCTAGGTGGCTAAATTTTACTAAGTTTCACTTTAGTGATAGCATTGCAGCTGGCTCTGGCTGGATATATATTGGATCTGGCTGAGCTCCCCATTCTTGTTTGCAGAAAGAATTTATCAGTTCTAGAGTTTGATCCATCTGAGCTCTTTTTGTCATTAGTTTGGGACGGTGTGAATCACGGCATAGATTGTCAGCACAGTGGTTACTTCTCCGACGGCCTAGTAAGCTTAGGCTGACTAGTAAAAGGTAGGTGTTCACATTTTGTCTGATTAATCCTCCCCCAAATCATTTTGTCTAGTGAAGAAGCCTAAATACAGGTTCCCATCATTAGAAATCATATCCTGTTTTGTCTTCTGTGCTTTCAGCTAGTTTCCTAAGGTGCACAACCCTGCTTTGTCACTCCAAATAATCCGATGGCTTCTCCTTAATGATAAGTGATTATATTTTCTAAAACTTTCCAGCCTGAACTTGGGTTGCCTTATATTAGTCATGTAGGCAAAATGCTTGAACATTAGATGACTGATTTCTTGATGGTTCCTACTCCCTGTAAAGAGTCTCTTGAGAGTGAGAGGCACTGTCTGAGGGATTGATGCCGTAAGAGGAATTGTCATCAGCAAGTGCTGTCTTGTCCTTCATGCATCTATTTAAATCCATACTTACTTCAGTACCTCAAATTAAGGAGGAGTTCATGCCCAGTTTTAAGGATGTCTGCTAGATCCACAGCTCTTCCTATTCCCAAGGAATGCACATGCAAGGCTGTATTATAAAGTTTCTATTAGATTTACCTCCCAGTTTAAGTTGTTTCGCATTGCATCAGCTCGAAGCAATGACCTCAGGGAAAATCAGGTGCAAAAAAAAAAGCAGAGTTGGAAATAATCTAGGAGTCAACAGTTTGTTCAAAGGAGGGCTTAGGGATGGTGTCTGAGTAAAACTGTGCCAGTTATAAGATAGTATCCCATCATGCAAATCATAAAGCAAGACAACTTTGAGTCTCTGCATGAAAAGATCTGGGGACTCAAACAGCTCGTCCCTAGTAGCATTTTGCAACAGCTAAGTAGTGCTTCTCAGAAGCAGAATGAACTCATGCTCAATTTCACAGCAGTACATCTACACAGAGGCAGGTCTGCTGCCTGATCTGGTTGCTGATTTCCTTTGTAAATGCGAGTGCATATGCTCTATTTTGAAACATCCGTCACACAGACAGACAGTATAAACTGGAAAGTAAATCAGAGAACCATTGGGGAAGGGATCATTATTTAAGTAATTTCATTTTTCAATATACATGAGATATTTAGTAACTGGAACTAACAGAGTATATTAAAACTGACAGAGAAAATTGTCCATTCATGCTGAAGGAACAGAGGAGGAGGACGGCAGCTATATGACTCATCACAGCACAGTTCCTTTTCCTTTTCATCATTATTCTTATTTTCATTCTGGTTCTCTAAAGGACCCTAATTTTTTTTTCCATCCAAATGATCAGATACAATGACAGATGTAGAAAATCTTCTAGATGAGTGTGAGCTGTGAGATGAGATCTGATCCGTATGGAGTTGTAGGGGGAACCAGGGATATCTACTAACTCCAACTTGTCTCAGCTTTTCCTTTCTTTTTTGGAAAAGTCTGTTTTCACACAGGAATGCTTTCAGGAGGCACAGAAAAAACACAGGGAAATAAGTAAATCTGCAGCTACTTTTTAATGTAGCAATTTCGTATTTCATTATGAGCTGGATTTATATTTTACAGCTGCCAGAAACCTGCATTCTGTCATGCTTGTTATTGCTGTATTCTATTTTTAACCTCTGAATTACGTATTTTGAAACAATTACATTAGAATCTGTGTCTAAGTGGTGCATGTGCTTATGTGCACGCGTCTTTTTGCACATTATGTGCGCAATCCTGTGGAGAAATGGTGAAAATCATAGATATTCAAAGAAGTGTTGTTATTTTGTACAACAGGATGGAAAGAAAAGGATGCCCCAGTGTGAGCTATGCAGATGACTGTTAAATCATTGCAGTATTCTGGCTTTAGCAGAAGCAATGTTTTGAAGTGCCTCTGTGATTACAGTCTTCAGAAGAGAGCAGAAAGGGGTGCAAATTTGACAGACTATTTCTTGTTCTTGAGTAACATTTCTACTGGCCTGTCTATACAGAGATACACTGATCAAGCACAATTTCATTTCCTTAGTGAATAATTTTGATACAGGAATTCACACATGTTCACAAGGTAAAGCAATACTTCACGCAATATATTTGATAATATAATACTTTTAGGACCAAATAATGGTCCTATTTATATGCACAAGGAATAATTTGCCATGGTTGAACCCAAACTCTGTTGAGGTCAGTGTGGATAACACAGTTTGGTCAATATAAGTAACAATGAAATATAAAATATCTAAAATGTTTAAAAAAGGGAAGACTAAGATTCAATATAAAACTACATATTTTGAACAAACATAGAATAAATATGTCTTTCTTTATTCCCAGGTGGTTGATCTGTTAGTATCTATGTGTCGGTCTGCATTAGAATCACCTAGGAAAGTTGTCATTTTTGAGCCATATCCTTCTGTAGTTGATCCTAATGATCCTCAGATGCTGGCCTTTAACCCCAGGGTAAGTAGTTACCTTTAATTATGTCATCGCTTGGTTTTAGTCATACATGAGATTTCAAAGCAAAGATTCCTCATGCAGGAGTCTCCGTTATTATGTGATACAGCTCCAGAATAAAGCACAAGCTGTTTTCAAAGCTTTGCAGCTTTTATTTATTGTCTCTGAGAAAGTACTTGGATATAGACTTGTCCTGGTTCTGGCCAGGACAGGGTTAAATTTTGCAGTAGCCAGAATGGGGCATGGCCAAGACTCAGAGGTTATTCTCTAACACCTCACATTATTAGTTGGAGCAGGGGGAAGGGAGTTTCTTCCAGGGAAAAGAGGGAAAAGAGTTCCCATTTTACTTGGCAGAGGGAGCAGTTGGATATTGTTTGTTGCTGATTTTCTTACCCCATTGCTGTTTCCAGGTGATTGTTCTTACCTTGCCCTGTGAACTTTACCTTTGTGCCTCCCAATTCTCTTCTCTACACACAGCAGGGGGAAAGTGGAAGGAAGAGGGGAAAGGGAACAGTGAGCAGTGCTTGGTTTCAGTAGGAACATTAAATGGGAGAATACCATCCCTAAACCATGACAAAACTGTAGGTTATGTTAAAGCCAGGAAACTCTTCTAAGGGACAAATTCTAGATGGAAAATTTTATATTCTGTCTTTCACTCAGTGTGTACATTGGACACAAAAAGAAAGATGGCCTTTGAGAGATATAGGTCATGTAAGCCAGGGGATTTCCAGTCCATCTTTTCATTCTTAGAAGTGTCATTGCTGTAATTTCATTTTCTCACTGCAAGTAGTTATTTCCTTGTATGTAATTTTATCAGGTGTTGATAGTTGAGTTTTGTACAAGCATCAATTTTGAAGTATAGAATTGTGCTTGCATTACCCTCAAGCCATGAATATCCCATCTCCCCAAAGGCATGGATGAGAACTTGGCACTTCCTGCACTGGGATGCATTTCACTTTTTCTGAACAAAGGCCACCTAGCAGAAGTTCTTTCTCAGGAGAGGCTGAGGTGTTCTGTAGTGTGTTGGCTAGACCCAAAGATGGGGTACAGTGAGCTGCTGAGGGTGACATGTCGTGTGGAGAGGTGGAGCATGGGCTGTTAAGCCTGTTCACTCGCCAAGCAGTAGGTCAGCAAACATAAGAGTGAGGCAGAGGAACCACTGAGGAATCTATGAAGTTTTATAGACCTGCTAGCCAAGGAAACACATCTGTTTATGCACATTTTATTTAAAATCTGTTTGGGTCACTGCATTATTTACTTCAAGAGCATGTTGTCCAAATAACTGTGTTTAGTTACAAATACTTGTTTGCAAATATGCTGATTTTTGGAGTATTTTGGAGATCCCAGTGAAATTCAAAGAAGACCATCATTTTTTTTTAAAGAATTTTTCTGGATGATGAATGAGAGTCTGTGTACAAGGTGCAAGAAAGCTACTGGTTAGAAATGTTTGAAAGAATTGATTTGCCCAGCATTTCTCCTAGCTTTGGTATTATACACACTCAAAGAATTCAGGGTTTTTTAGAGCCAAAGACTAACACTCTTTGAACTTATTTGTGTATTTTATACCACATCAGAAGAAGAACTATGATCGAGTCATGAAAGCATTGGACAGTATCACTTCCATCAGAGAGATGACACAGGTAAATTTAAAAATATTAAAAACTTAATCACTGTTTCTATAACTTGAAAGATGTTTGTATTGCCTGCCTATGATGGGTTGGGAAGTCAATAGTATCAACTCTGTCCTATACAATTGTAATAATATTGAAATTCTTATTCAATATAACAAATCTATCCATAATACCAGTTAAATAAAATTAATGAAGTAGAACTCAGATATTTTGAAGTTTAAATAAGAGATAATAACAGCAGAATGAGACATTGTAATGAGGTAGTCACCAACTGCTGTATTTCTGAAAAATATCAAAGCCAGAGACCTGTATTTCCAAGGCATAAGAAATTGATGTTGTGTCAATGTTTTGAATGGTAATCTGAATGACATGATATTTATTTCTATTATAGCAAAATTCTTGATCAACTAAGTATAGGTGGGGACTTGGAAGGTTGAGTCTCTTGGGTTTACTTTCATATTATTTCTCAGGGCATGAGAAATAATGGTCATGATGATCATATTTCTGTTTATTTTTATGTTCCTTTCCCAAACAACCCAGCTGATAATAGTTTGTTGTTTAAATCTCTTCCATATATCTAGCTTTTCCAACTGCTATATAAATGTATCCTCAGAACGATTTTCAAACTTGCTCGTGTGTTCACTCACAAAATGCTTTGGGATTCTTGAGTGAAGAATGTATAGAGAGGAATAAAATAAATTGAAAATTAAAAGTCACATTTATTTGTTAATTTGTGTAACATCTTGTAAAAATTTTAAAAATCAGGTGTTTCTATGATTTTTTATGATGTCTTTTAAAAATAAAAAATAATTACCATTCTGGGTTTTTTTAAATGTTAAAACAATTCTGGACTAATGAGTTTTAAAGGGATGTTTTGCATTATGATTGAATAAGAATGGTTTTCAAAAAAATTATAATATGACATGGTATTTATACCTTGAAACAGAAGCAGATTATTTTGGGTTTCTTTGAGAGACTTAATTTTGTGAAGTTGCAGTCCAATTTCTTAATCAAGAGCCACACAAAAATAGATGTCTTCTGCTGTTCTCCCTGAGATCACCAATGTTTGCTATAATATAGTCATTTTGATGCTAATTATATGCTTATTATCTTACTCCAGGGAAAATAAATGCTATATTAATTCTTGTTGTCAAAACACATTTAAAGCTCTACTATGCTGTATATCACTAAAGCTGTGATTTGTGCCTAATAATGAGTCCCATGTATTCATTTCAATAGATGAAATCATGGGCGATGTAATATATAAAATTCAACCTAGAAGTAACATAATTACTCTCTTCTAGGCACCTTACTTGGAAATAAAGAAGCAGATGGATAAACAAGACCCACTTGCACATCCTCTTCTACAATGGTATAAAGCTGATTCACATGAGATAATAATTATTAAAATGTTGTTTGTAATGAATAATCACTTGACCAGTGTAATGTGGTATAAGGTCAGCCTAATAATTAATGTTGATATTTTTAACTGCAGCTATTCTGGACTGTTTCTGGACCTCATCTGGGTCCTCTGACCTTATTTTCTAGCTAAGGTTTGGCCTACTTCCATCTGATAGGTTTAGAGGCCTGCAGATGGGTGCTTTGTGATGGCCATTCATAATACATTTTTAAGAAGTTATGTTTGGTTACCACTTCTAATACATCTGTTTCTTATTTTAGGGTTATTTCTAGTAATAGATCACATATTGTGAAGCTACCAGTGAATAGGGTAAGTGTCTGTGGGTTTTCGTATTGTTTTCTGATTTTTTATGGCTTGTATTAGCATTTTAGGTGGGAGTTTACTAGTGAAACGTAGGTGTCTGCATTCAAACTGATTACAGTTTCAGGTCATGATTTTTAGAAACATGTGAATATCTGAAATAGGTCGAGGGAATAATGTTCATAAAAAAACGTATTTGAGGTCAGTGGCTCAAATTCAGGTGTCTACCTTGTAAACATCTGAGATTAGGTAAGAAAAACATCAGTTTTTGTTTGTTACCATATCAAATATTAGATGCAGAATTGTGCAGAAAGCAGTGCACACAAACATGGTGTACCAGGAAATCCACATATAACCTCTGATTAAGGGTGTAATAATACGCAGCCTTCCAAATAACCTTAATTCAAAGTCAGCTCTGATCAGGATACTATGATGAAATTGTTCAATTTAATTACTAGACCTATTTTAAATTGATATCTAGTTTCAAAAGTTTCCATATATTTCATAAACATTTTTAGGCATTTTTATTATTTGATTTTAGCTTGAAACTGTGGAAGTGAGACCATTTTCAACTTACTTCATGTAGTTATTTAGATGCAGTCATGTATTGTGTGGAAAAGCATATCCATATCTTAAGGAGAGAATTACAGTGCTTTCATAATAATCAACTTCTCTTCACATGTGCGCTCTTATATTTTGCAGCAACTAAAGTTTATGCACACTTCCCACCAGTTCCTTCTTCTCAGCAGTCCACCAGCCAAAGAATCCAATTTCCGAGCTGCTAAAAATCTCTACGGAAGTACCTTTGCATTTCAGTGAGTACATAAATTCATAATAACCAAAGGTTATTGAAATGGCATGCTATTTTTCACTTTTGCCATTTGAGGTTTGCAGCTGTGAATCTACTGTTTTAAAGGATTTCTGATGTCATTTTGCATTTTACACTGTGAATTTTACCGCTTTCTTTTTCATTTCATTCAGTGGTTCACACATTGAAAATTGGCATTCCATCCTGAGGAACGGCTTAGTTGTTGCTTCCAATACGAGGCTGCAGGTAAATAGACAAAAGAGATTTTAGCTAACCTGTGCATGCTTGGTTACATACTAGATTTGGCGAGTATTCAGGGGGTTTCATTCTGGCAGCTATGTAGCTGGAAAAAGGGATGATTTCAAATACCATCTTGTTTCCTGGAAAAAGTACTTTCGTGATGAAATTAAGACGAAGTAGTGTGTCTGCTAAAAGGTCTAGAAAATCCCTTTGTGGGAATCAGTGTTTCAGTTTCACGTTGCAGAGCAGCACCTCCAGGAGGCTTCCCTCGGTACTGCTTAAAAGCAGTCTCAAGTGAAAGAGCTGCCTGAGCTCTCTCTGTGCCGTAGGATCTAGAAACATGCTAGAGTTACGGGAAATGGGCTTGCAGCACTTTCTCTGCCTCTCTGATTTCTTTGGGAATGGAAGCATGAAGTGTGCTGGCAGAAGGGATCTAGTGCAAACTTCTCAGACTGAATCATCAGGAGACCACTATTGCAGAGCAGAGTAGGCACTACAGAGAGACTGGGAAGCTCTAATGCAGATTATTTTAGCGTCATGATTTTGGCAGCTCTCCCCAGAGCTATGTCCATGTACCCTGGAAGAGGATCCCAGGGTGTATTTGGTCATGTACAGAAACACTCTTTGTAGGCATACTCCATATTAATATAAGATTTAGAAACAGAAACCACAATTTTATACATAAATCTTAAATAAATTTTGTTTGGGCATCTGTTTTTTTTGTTTGGACACGGTTTCAGGATATATCTATATCTATCTATCCATCAATCAAACAATAGATAGATAGTTTTATACTCAGGGCATGATTTTTTAAAAGACTTCTTTGAACACAGTTAATTACCTGGCAATAAATTAGTAGGGTGGACAAATGTGTTATGAACTGTTCCTGTAATTATTATTATTTTGTCCAGGTAGCCAAATTAATGCTAAGTAATCACTCTGCTCTTTTTCAGCTCCATGGTGCAATGTTTGGAAGTGGAATCTACCTTAGTCCATTGTCAAGCATATCATTTGGTTACTCAGGTGATATTTATAAATCACTCTAAAGTTGGAGAAATAGAATCTCTTATTCTACTGCTTTTCTTACAGCTTCCCTGTTTAAAACATTGTATTCAATTTAATCTTTTCAACTGTAATTTATTCAAAAAAGAGAAAAACTTTTTAAAATATAAATAATAAGAAATTAGAAAATGCTCTTGTTAAATACTGTCCTTATTTTCAAGATGCTTAGAATTCTTAAATTGTGCTTGAAGTAAATATTAGCTAATACTAAACGCTATATGTAATAGAGCAGGTCTTGATGATTCATCTGAAATCCAACATTGTGATTTTTGTCAATACCTGCCTAAGTCCAGCTAACTTTGATGAATTAACGGTCTTTTATTACTCTGACAGAACAAATATTGATCTATTGATAGACATGTTCAGCCCTATATATTTAAGACTATTTCCAAGTATCACCATGTCAGTATTACATAGAAAATACAGTTCAGCATGTTTATTTTAGCCTGAGGAGAAGGAACATAGTTTGTCCCACTAGTGAATCTTGAAGTGAGTTGTGCAGAGTTTTCCATGTAAGAATTAAATAATTTGAAAAAGCACATTAAAAACAACACACATAGATGTGTACATTGAGAAATCAAAGGAATCTTAAAATATGGTGACTTTCTTCTGTAGGTATGTGGTATTTACCGTTTCCTCACATATGAAAGTGCAGGTATATAGTTTAATGTGAGTTTGTGTGCATGTAGATGATTCTGGGAGTTTTAGTTATGCTTTCTGATACTCAGTGTTTCTAGGTCATGTTTTAGGATTTTAACTTTTTGAGCTACTCTTTAAGGAACTTCAACATCAGTTACCTCTAGATGAGCTTTTAGCTTTCCAGAGATTACATGAGTCTGAAGGCTTCTTAGGTCTCACCAAATGTGCTGGCTGAAGTATCATTATCTAACAAAATGTCTTTCTTTTTGGACAATACTGCTCTGTCAACTTCAATGTGTTACTGCTTCTCTCTCTGCCTGTCTTGGCCCCTTTCCATCCTGTCTCCTCCAAAAAGGAGGCTTGTGTTCAACTGAAGTGTGTAATCCTTGATGCTGATAAAAACCATGAAGGAATCTTACACATTCTGTTCCTTCAAGGAGTTAGATTTCCCCATAATTCAGGCATATTTGCAAAGTGCAAATAATGGAAGTGTTCAAGGTCAAGTTAGATGGGGCTCAGAGCAACCTGGTCTCGTGGAAGGTGTCATGTCACTACCCATGGCAGTAGGATTGGAACAAGATGATCTTTAAGGTCCCTTCCAACCCAAACCATTCCATGATTCTGGAATGGATACATATAGGATACAATACAGGATGCTGGAAACTCCAGGAAGCCCATAGTATCATGCAAAACATGAATTTTATATAAACCAACATCAGGGATATGAATGAGATCTAAGGCACAAATGTTTCAGTTTCTGAGATGGAATTGGACCAAAGGTGACTGACAAATAATTTAATATTTTATGTGTAGATAAAGGGATCAAACCAAAATAAATTTCAAAACTTAAACTGCCTACTCATACAAATTAATTGGACTTTTAATAAAATTCCATAAAGTGCTAAAGATCAATATCTAAAGTTCTTTCTCTCATGACTTTTGCCTTCCCATGCACAGTAAATCAGGCTTTTATTTTGGCCTGAATAGGGTCAAGTAGACTGAGGACATGCTGACCTACAACCCAATTAAGCTGCCACTTAAGAATATTCCTGATCTAAATTCAGTGGCATTTAAGCTCAGGTTTGCCTGCATTTGCACCTACTTAATGCTAACTTGGCTTCGCTGAAGTCTTAGCAATACATGCAGAAGTACCTGTAATTTACAGAATTTATATTGTGATATTTTGTGACAGAATTAACTAGCTTTTTGGTGCCATGCAAAATACTGAAACTCCCAGTGTGCTACCTCTTCCATTCTCACACTTAACTCTGCTTTTTATGGTATTTATAGGCCAGGGTATCTTACATGATTTTAATATTCCTAGGGATGAACAAGAAGCAGCAGAAGGTGTCAGCTAAAGATGAACCAGCTTCAGGCAGTAAAGGCAGTAATACATCACAGGTATGGCACATCAGTGGTCTCTGGAAGATTTGTGGGATTTATTATTGGGAACTCAATATCTGAAAGAGAGGTAATAATTCCTTTGTGCAAGTTATCAGTGTTATTGCATTGAATTAAATCAACAACTTCAGAGACTGCAAATATCAAATACAGCCCAACTGCTCTAGTAAAAATTTACAGATCATATTGCAGCTCTTGTGTCATTCTTTTCCAAGCAGAGGAATTTAGGAAGAGAATGAAGTGGAAATACATGTTGCATTATGACCCCTAGCAACCCCTTGCCTTCTGAGTTTTAGACTTGCAGAACAAATTGCAAAAGAAATTGAGAATGGTTATTGCTGGGAAATGAGCAGCATTTAATTTACAACAAGTAATTTTTTTCTTTTTCATAAATTTTACATATTGAACTATTACAATTTTGCTGTATCTAAAGCAAACTCACGGCATCTGTACATGGGGATAAATTTCAAGAAAGAAATCTTACATCTGTCTCCATGATTTGCACGTAGAAATTACAGAATAATCTGGCTTTGAAGATAGATTGGTGTGTCCCAGTAGAAGCTTTCAGAAGTAGGAAGGCAAATAAAATACCAGGACAGTGATCAAAGAATTAGTGACGAAATTCACCTTTCTTTTTTTTTTTCTGATATCAGTTTGTTTATCAGTAACACTGATGTTTCTGATAATATTTTTAATTTTGTAATAAATAGGGACTTTTGGATGTTATTTTTCTGGATAAAAGAGTTCAAATCTCTCCTACAATAATCCAAATAATTAATAGGGAGGGTTTTTTATAAATTTTATTACATTTAGAAATAAAATAGAGACATTATAGAAAGACTGCCTCTAGCTTTGTTCCTTAATAAACCACTGAAAATAGCAGTTGTCTCCTTTGTTGCTTTTTGACTCTTTTTGTTTTATTGCACTAATTCTATTTTCTCACTTTTTTGCATCTCAGTCACAGAAGAAAGGACAGCAGTCACAATTTTTGCAAAGCCGTAACTTAAAATGCATAGCCTTATGTGAAGGTAAGCTGAAAGCCCTCGTGGTTGTTTAGGTAAGAAACTTCTGGTAGGTGTAGGAGTGCCTGCTCAACAGCTGACCTTTATGCTTCAGTGAGAACATTGCCCCTCTTTGAGCAGAACCTGTAGCAAATGCTGAATTCTCATGGAATTTCATATACATATAGTGACTGCTCATCTGGTCTGTGTTTCAAATGTGATCCTCTTCCTAAGCCATCAAGAAAACCAAAGTCATGTCCTTTTTTTGAAGCACTTGCAAGCTTGACTTCTTGCAAGCTCTTGACAAATGCTTTAAACACACAAAAGTCAGGAAAAAACACCTTTCATATAGAATTTCCAAATAATTTTTCACTGTTCAAACAAGCATGCTGGTCATCTGGCAACTAGTATGTTGTCTTTGTTTGCTTCAGAAATTTTGGGAAGTTAAAATCTAATGCTTGAGTACAGTCATTCTTGAAAGAATTGGCTATTCTTTTAACAACTAGTGAAACCTCAGCAGGTTTTGAGAACAAACTGTGACATTTGAATAAAAAGTACACCTGTAGTTAGGCACTAGTCATAGAAATTATATTAACCCAATTTGCCCATCATTTGGAGAATTTCTTTGTTTTGAAAAGTGAAAATTAAGACAGAAAGTGGAAAATGTGTTATTTCAAAATAGAAGCTTTGAGCTGTACATGAGTAAGAATCTGTCAGTCAAGATGAAGAATGCAATTTGAACTGTACAGAAAAATACAGAAATTTAGTTCTAAAAACTTCCATAAGGAACAAAATTAATTACTTGGCTTTTAACGCCTGAATTTTTAAATGTAAATTACATCTTTCACAAGGACTTTTTCATCCATTGTTCTTTTTTGCACTTATTAATGGATTACCAATTTTGTAAGAGTGAATTTTAAATATTTGGTAAAATATATTTTGCAACTTTCATATTCACTTCATTTCTTTGTCTAGAGAAGGTGGTTTTGGGGAGATGATGAATAAAGATTTTATGTAAAATTAATTACAAGAAACATTTGTTAAAAATTGCAACTCATGAAAGAAATACTGTCAAAATTCAATATGCATGCAATTTCGTTAGTGCTAGGATAAAATAAACCAGGCTATTTGAATTGTAAGAGACCTGCAATTGTCACCCAAGTCCAATCTTGACCAATTCAGGGCTGCCCAAACATTAAGGCATGTCATTAAGAGCATTGTTTAAATGTCTCTTAAACACTGACAGGTTGGGCACAGCAAGCCCTCTGCAGGAAGCCTGTTCCAGGGTTTGACCAGCTGTTATGGTTCAACCCTAGCCACCAGACAAGCCCCACACAAACATTCACACACCTTTCCTCAGCAGGGCTGCGGAGACAGTCTGAAAGGTAGAAGCCACAAAGGTCATGGGTTGAGATGAAGAAAGCTTAATAGTGAAAGCAAGAGCCCTGCATGAGAGCAAATCAAAACAAGAAATTAATTTACTGCTTCCAATGGGCAAGCAGCTGTTGAGCCATCTCCAGGAGAGCTGGAGCCCATTACATGTACAGGTTACTTGGGAAGTCCAACACCATCACTCCAAATGTACCTCTCTTTCCTCTTCTTTCCCCACTTTATATTCTGCCGATGATATCACACGGTCTAGAAAATCCTTTGGTCAGCTGAGGACACCTGTCCTGCCTGTGTCTCCTCCCAGCCTCCCATGAATCCCCAGCTTTCTTGGAACATGGCAGTACGAGAACGAGAAAAGGCCTTCGCTGGCTCTGTGTGAGCTCTGCTCAGCAATAGCAAAAAACATCTCTATACTATCAACCCTGTGTTCAGCACAATCCAAAAACTGTCCCATGCCAGCCACTGAAAAGAAAATTAACTCTACCCCAGTCTAATCCAGCATACCACCCTTTCAGTAAAAAAATGCTTTGAAATGTCCAGTCTAAACCTCGTCCAGCAGAGCTTTGCATCA
>VWYP01027624.1:58153-73681 GCA_013400435.1 Pycnonotus jocosus | reverse complement strand
GGATTGACCTTGGGGCTCTGGGATGGGGATTGACCTTGGGGCTCTGGGATGGGGATTGACCTTGGGGCTCTGGGATGGGGTTTTTCCTCGAGGCTCTGGGATGGGGTTTGTCCTTGGGGCTGCCTGGGCACTTCTGACCCGCACTGAGCCCAGCACCAGCCAGCCCCACCTCTCTCTGCAGCTGTCCAGCCACTGCTCTCCCACTTCATCCCTGTGCCCAGGGTTACTCCATTCCAGGTGCAGAATTCAGCATTTGGACTTGTCAAATTTCACCCCATTTAAGATTGCTCAGTGCTCCAATCTATCTAGATCCCTCTGCAAAGGCCTGTTGTCCCTCATAAGAATCCACAGCAGCTCCCAGTCTGGATCATCAGCAAACTTGCTGCTGGTGCATTCACCTGCTCCATCCAGATGGAAAAATCCACAGAACAGAACTGGCCCTGGAGTGGAGCCCTGAGGAACACCACTGGTGTGACCAGTCATAAACCAGATGTTGCCCCATTCACTGCAACCCTTTGGGCTCAGTCACTCAGGCAGTTCTCCACCCACCACACCATGAACCTGCTCATCCCACAGCTCAACAGCTTGTCCAGAAGGAGCTCTTCAAATGCATTTAGATATCTTCAAATGCAGATTGATGGTTTGGCTTCTAGTTAGCAATAAAAAGCTTTCTTTCTTGTATTGTTCTCATTCTGCTGGTAAATAACCTCACATCAAATACATAGAGCAAGTTTTGGCAAGCTTTTTGAATGTATTGAGTCATAATTGCTACTTGTTTTAAATATTTGGTAGTATTGCACATCCCAAATTCACCATAAAGCAGTTTCAGCCTTTCTTTTAAGCATCTTGGTTTTGGATCAGCAACCATCATCAAACACAAATATCTGTTCCAAATGCTGGTTAGATGTCTCAGACCTTCCTTAACAGCCCTATGGCTTTTTAAGTTCCATTTTTAATAAATGCATTTTTTAAGCTTTCATTCCATTTAACAACTTGCTCCCATACATCAAGCATCTGTGTTTTCAGAAAAGGTTTGGAAACAAGAATCAAGTTCATCTTCCTTCTTGTACTATCAGCCAACTCAAAATCTGCACTGCAGCACAGACATGTAGAGTAAAGCTGTACATTCCCAAAAGACTATTTAAAATGTATAAACCCCAAAATCTTTTAGAGCAGTGTTTTCCAGGCATGTTCTCATCACTATGAAATTTATTCTTTCTCTGATAGTGATAACCTCACCTGATCTGCACAAACATGGGGAGATATGGGTAGTTCCCAACACGGATCACGTGTGTACAAGATTTTTCTTTGTGTGAGTACAAAGCTTCTCTTAACATTCAGCTTCATACTAGATCTGTTTCTTATGTTCCCTCCAATAGTTGTAATTAAGTAGATAAAAAGACATTTCTTCCTAATTCTGTTCAGTATTCCTTCAGTTTTTATCTTTCACTGTACTTAATTGTGCTAGAAATATATGGATAAGCTAGTGTCAAAGGTTTTGTAGATGTGTTGTTTTAGTACAAATTAACAGAAAGTTAATGATTTTTCCTATTCGATGGCATTACTTCATGTTATAGTAAGTCTGTCCATGTATTGTGAAACATAATTTTTATTTGGCTGTGTGTATTTACACTAAGGAATTCTTTAAGCCTTCCTGTCTGTGCTGTGAGCATTTCCCTCTTTTACCTAACACTTGTCCCCTTTGGGTCCTGGTGGCTTATTCAGCCTCAGGGTTTCAGTGACGATGGCAGCCTTACCACCTCCCACTCCAGAGTTTAGGATCTGCATATAAAGATGAAGCACAGTAGAGCACTTCAGTAGAAATATGTTAACTTAGGGAATAAGCACATAGAAAACAAGAGTTTTTGATGTTTTTACATAGATTAATAAAACACTAATATGTTATTATTTACTGTACCTTTTGTTTTTTAGTTATGAAGATGGTCAAGTGGGTGATACAAGTATAAATACACAGGAACCAAACATTCATAAAGAGATTCTTCGAGTCATTGGCAATCAAACTGCTACTGGTTAAAAGGACCACTCTTATTTAATTGATGAGAAGCCTTCCTCAGTCTCAAAGCTGGATTTTGAACTGAAGAAGATGCAAAAAACTAATTTATTATTACTACACTAAGCAAATTAACCATTTGAATACTTACTGTTTTCTTACTTAGTATTTCGTATCTCATCAAAATACCTGAGATGGTATCAATTAGCAACTGTAGGGGTGCAAAGTCTATTATTATACTAAAACAATTAATAATTAAACAGGCATTTGAGTTGCTCACAATAAACAGACATTAAAAAGGACTTTTGTGCTGATATTTTTATACTAAACTTCAATTGGAAGTTTTAGTACTGTATACTGGTATTTTAAATTTAGAATGACTGAATTAAAAGTAAGAGAGAAGATTTTATAGCGGAGCACCTGTATTATGCAGGATACTTTGCAATAAGTAAAATATTCTCGTATTAAAACACAATAAAAGGTTGTCTGGAACATGTAAAATTGAAGAGATTGGTTACCTGCAGCTATCTATGATTCTTTTTATTTTACACAAATGCAGTTAACATTTAAACTGAAAGGTGAAAATAACAATGCATTTTTTATTTACTGAGTGAAACAAAGCAAAATGAATGTGATGGTATATGTTCAGCTTTCTTTATCTTCTCTGGAACACTGTCTTACCCATTAAGCAGCTCAGTTGCATTTTTTTAATTATATAAGCCTAGGATCACCTGGAAAACCTAAAGCTGTTAATTTCCTTTTTAGAATTTTTGGTTTTATATACTAGATTTTACAATTTCATTAGATCAACAAAGTTTTTTAATGTTTGCATCTTAACTTCAGTGAAACTGCTCTGTGATGAAATTTATCCACATATTTTAAAGTATGTGCTGAGTTAAGGCTTTTACATGGTTGAGTTGATTGTTGGTGCATCAGAAAATATATACAAATGCCAAATTCTACTGATTTTGTCTTGGTAAAATAGTTTTGTTAATTAATTTCTAAGTGATAAGAAATCCATTTAAATATCTCTGTCTTTTAAATTAACAACTGTTTTTTCCAAGTGAGTAGGATGGCAACACAGATAGAGAAGGGTCCAGTCTCCAACACAAAAAGCATACCCTGTGCCCTGGTGAATGCCCTTGGGAGCCCTCATGGTGGCTTTTCTGAAGCATCAATCACACCCTTGAAAATGGAGAGCAGTTCAACTTACCCATCTGTGCAACTACTACAAGCCACCTCAGAAAGCAAAAATAGACTGAAACTTCTCTTATGTTAACTTTCATAATAAAGATACTAAAGCACCAAATAACAGCACAACAGAGCACAGGTGTGTTTGTTTCTTTTAAACAGAACTGACTTAGATATGCTGTAATGGGTGATTCCTTTTTTCTAGTTCATGCTACACTCCTGTATTACTTGCTGCAATTGAAGTGCCCTACAGGTAAAATAGTGGTATTTGGCCTAGGAGCACATACCTGGGGATGTATTTTAGCATTTTACATTTACTTGCTTTTGGTTTAATTCTTCTGGGTTCATATCCAGACTCATAATGCAAATTCTGTTTGCATATCCTCATTTTGCTGTTAGTTCTATTGACTTGCACCCTCATTTGGTGGACCTCTAAATTAGAGAAACACTACTCTAATTGTTGTCTTTCATGTTGGGACACAAGTTAACTTCTTGAAACAAAGAGATTTCCTTAAACTTGTCTGTCTACATAAGGACTGCCATAGGTTGTGTGACTGCAAAAAGTCAACATAATTCAGAAGTGGAGCTGAAACCCTGGCATGACCATCTCTGTGTAATGGCCCTGTCATATATGTCTGAATCATTCTGTTTTGCCTAACAAAAAGAAACTGGGAAGAAAGTCCACAAAGATGTTCTGTGATTATTTGCTGAGCTGATAGTCCACCACTCTGGAATGCCTCTTCCAAAAAAACTAGGAGGAAAGAGAGATAACCATGAGTGAACTGGAGAAGCCAAGTAAACAGTCATCTTCCCCATCCCCTCAAGCTTATAGCAGGGTCAGAAATGAAACCCTTGAAGGAAGGAATCTGAAATGCAGCTAATGAGTTGACCTCTGTTTGCATTGTGGAGTTGTGATACCAGTCATGTATGGTGTATGTATGTATAATCCCAGGAAAGGGAAGAGAAAAATACATTGCTGCCAAATTTTAAGACTGCTCAGACATTTGTTTTAAATGGATGAGCTACAGTGAAGGACAGTGTGGGGGAAAGCAGGATCCAAGTTGTATGGAGGCCTTTGCTGTTGTAAGGTGCCTGTTTCAGGGAGTGCTGAGGTGACTGACTTAAGGGGGAAGAAGGATGGTGAACAGGAGTAAAAGGTAGAATGTGACAAGCACAGGGCTTACAAACCAGTGGAAGTGGGCAAAACTTTTCAGGGAGAGAGGTGGTTCTGAAGGGAGAAGATGACATTAGTGGCTCAGGTCCCATGTGGTACATGGCAGGAAAAGGGACTGGTAGAACCAAGCTGCAGGATGGGGATGGCACAGCCCGTGGCCGTGTGGGGCAGCACTGTGCTCAGAGCAACAGGGCCACTTGAAAAGGTGTCAATAGGCCACAGGGCAGAGACACTAGTCCACATGTCTATGCACCACGTAAACAGCAACGGAGCTAGAACAAAATGGCCAGAAACTCAGACATGTTTTTCTTTAGCCAGTATATTAATGAGAAACTTCCAAGGGTTTGTATTATTTGCAGGTGAATTTGAATCTTTAGATCATTTAACAAAGTATTAGTTCTCATTATTTTTAAAAGATGAGGGGAAGGAGGGATGTTCATTTGGCATCTGTTACTCAAAAATAAATAATCCTTATACAGGAAATGTCAAAGCTGAAACAAAGACTTTTATCATCAAGAACTGGAATGAAAAAGCCTGAAGATAAGATTTTCTTTGAAGGATTGGTCTTTTGGGGTTTTATACAAAGGTGGAAGTTGCATGTTGCCAAACAATTCCAAATAACTTACATTAGCATGGATTCCAGGGGATGAAAAATAAAGATCCCAGGGTCATTTGAGCAAGACCCCATGTTATGCCCAAAGTCCTTGCCTTTCTCTTCATCTGTTACCATGCACATATATTGGTGATGAACCAATCATTGTAACTCCTGCTCTTACAGGAGTTACAGCAAGCTTTCCATGCAGCCATTAAAAGATGGCTTTTAATCAAAGCAAGTAGAGTCCCAGGCTCTGCCATCTCTCTCGGTAGAAATTTCCATGAAGTTATTGCTGTCGCCATGCCCAGTGTGGAGCAACCAAGGGAGTTCTTGGTAAATAACTTTCTAACTTCTTGCTACATCCTACAACAAAATGCAAGCCCTCCTCATGGTGGAAAGGATTGACAGAAAAATTACATTAGTCCTTTAATGTTGCACCCTAATTATGAATTGCCGTATTTATACTGCTGAATATCCTAAACTTTTAGAAAGGAATCCAGAAAGATGCTGTTAAATCTTCCTTGAGATTCAAGCAAGTATTTAGCATTCAAGGGCTAAATTAAGTAATTAAAGGTATCTTTTTTAATGATATGAATCAATATGGCCCTGTTTTCTTCAACAGTGCTATACTGTTTTGATAACCTGAATCTTTGGCTTCCTACTACTTACCATAAAGTGGCCAAATTATGTAATATTTTTAGTTAATGTTTTACAGGAACTAGTCAATGACACTTGAATTTTTAGCCTTAAATTTTTGCGCTACAGCCCTTGAAAAAACTCTTAATGAAGCTGAATGATTTAAACATAATAGCTGTTGGTACTAAAAATGCATATGATGAATTATGCTAAGATTATCCTTTTGTTAATACAAAGTCACTCTAGATTAAGACTTTGTGCATAGATCAATTAAATTTTCCTTATAAATCACTTACTACTGTGAAAACAATCAGCATAATTCCTACAAGGATAAATACAAAGTAGAAAAAAGAAGCCAAAAGGGAACAACTGAATTAAGAGATTCATGGTTTAGAAGGAGTTACTAAAAAACCACAAACCCTGAGCAAATGCAGAAGTAATATCTAGTTACTTAAGAATTATATTAATTTAGATAGATTTTTTTTTCTTGGCTCTGGGAAATGAAAGTGGGATACAAAGAATATGAGCCATGACTCACCACATGTAGCCTCTGCTGGCAGTGCTGCTGCAGTTGGAATGGCCCTGGCCACCCATTCTCTTCTCTCCTGTGGCACACAGCATCCTGTGGTGTTTTATTTGCAAAATTGAGGTATCAGTCTGGTGTCTGTGTAGTTTCTTCATTACAAACACCACCTCAAGGTGAAGGATGAGCCTGTTGGGTAAACCAAGCAAGGTCTGTTTCTTGTAGAGCAGTTACAATTCTGTGAAGCACTGGAAGTTCGGAAAGGATCTTGAGTCCAGTCAGATGAATTTATTCCTTAAATTAATTCCACTCAGGAGTGGAATGACGCGTGCTTCAGAAGGGGATAAATAAAAGGGGATAAATAAAAGGGGATAAATAAAAATGGGAAAATTTTCTCCAAGCAGAGCGTCATTCTGTGTGCATCGTGCTGTGTGAAATGCACAAGGATGTTGCCAGGAGTTTGAATTTCCTGATTTGTGTTTGGAAACAGGCCTGAAAGCACTGACTTCCTCTGTCTGTCCTGAAATGTCAGTGTTATACTCCTGCTCACTGGCTGCTGCAACAGCCACTGACAAGAGCTGAAGGAATAAGACAGCTTGAACTGCTGTTCCATAGCATTTTGATTGCATGCTCCTGCTAAGTTTCAGTCTGCCACACAACAGCTATGATGTAAATTACTGCCCATTACACTTTGCATTGGGATTTTGTATATGTACTAGACATAAGGATTTTGTAAAGGGAAAAAAAATTAGTTTTTAGGTGAACATATCTACTGTGTTGAAAACCTGTTGAGAAGATTCCATTAAACATTTATCAAAAAGTCAGTAAAAATAGTTGTTATACATAGACATTTAATTTAATGTTCTAAAAATAATTTTTGAACTTACCCAGTATATATTGTGTCCTTGAATTTTAACAAACAGCCACTCCTTTATGTAAACATAAAATATGCCAATGTTTCTTTTAACTCCATAGCCTTTTTTTTCCAGATAAATTTATTAATTCTGTGCACAAAATCATACTGCAGCCTGCTATTTAGCCTATGGTGCCTTAGAGTTACTCAAATATTTAACAAAATGGAGATAATGTAAATACTGCCAGAAGATCACTAAGGCCAAATATTTTCTCTATTCACTTTTTACTGCACTTGCTTTCTATTGCTATTTAAGCCTCTTTTATTCAGCTTTGTAACAGCTATAGCATTGTAGCCAATGTAAATGTTTACCTTCAATAAATCAGAATTTGTTCAACAAGCACTGGGCATTTGGGCACTATTTTGAGAATTCTGTTCAAAGTTAAAACAGCCATCTAAGAATTAAACTGCATCTGAAGCAGTTTTTTGACTTTTGCTAATCTCAATGACATCTAAAACTTATGTCATGCTTTTACACATGTTTTTGAAGTACAATTTTTTTGCAGTAATCTTTTTAAAAACACTTAGATGAACAGTAAAACCAGCTTTTCTTGCTGTGTTTATCTGAATGGGTTACCCATGTATAATAACAGCATTATTTTGCATGTACAGTATCATAAAATGCATAAAGATGTCTCAAGATGCTTTTCCTAATTGCTTTTAAAGAAGTCCTCTGTTTTTCTGTAGAGCTGTTTTTGTCATGAAAACCCAGCAAATATATGATAAACTGTGTCATACTTTAATGTGGCTATGTTTAAAGCATAAATACACATCTGCAACTCATAAAATATGCAGACATTTGTGGGACTGGTTATTAATTCAGTGAGTGTACTGGTTTTTTCACTGCCTGTGAGCTCATTTTAATTATATGGGTGGATGTAACTTGCAACTTTTGAAAGTTTTACCTTTTGTTTGTTAAATCTATTATTTTGTGATTGCAGATTTTGGATTGAAAGAGTCAGAGTGGTACTTACTATTATTTTGACTGCTGTGAAGCATATTACACAAGTATGACTATCAGAGAGACAAAAAGATGCATCATTGCTACTCTAAACGACTAATAATTTGCTTTAGATTTAAGTGTAGAGGCTGGAGCTTGAATTCTCTAGTATCTCTAAGAGATATTCCAAATTTTAGGGATTTTAAATTTGGAAGCAGTAACTTAAAAACTCACAAAAGAAGAGCTGAATCAGTGGGGAAATTTCAGACCTCTGTAGAATTGGTACCCACAAAGAGCAGGAGGGACAGAATTTATATTTGCTTTGGTTTAACTTACTTTATTTCCAAGTGGCTACATCACAGTTCTCTCAATATGCATCAATATTAAGTTTTCTGTTAAGAAGGTCTTTGGTACATTGTATTCACCTGTTGAACACTTCCATGTGAGACCCAAGAGATTAGTAATCCAAACAGTAATAGACAGTAGTAAAAAATTATTGCAACGGACAAGATCTACTTTCAAATGCACACACTGCATTTTTATCAGGAGGAAGGGCAGAGTATCTTCTAAGAAAATATCACTACTGCAAAAAGGGCATACTCTTTTCATTAAGCTACATTTGCACACTTGACCAACTTCACTTTTGCAGAATTAGTGTGCAGTGCAGTTGGAGCAAGTAATTTCGCATAGGGGTCACAGCCTTGGCCCCTCCAAGAGGGATTTGTCCTCCTGAAATACTGTGAGGCAACTTAAATAGAGCTGCATGAAATGAGTGGAACCAGTAGTAGCTGAGGGCCACAACTTTGCTGTGCCCCAGATCTCAGCACGGTGCAAACACTTCAAGAGAGGAAAATTTAAGGAATGAAGCAAAGGGCTCAGTGCCTTGCAAAACATAGTGTCAAAATAGTTGAAAAAAAAGGAACAGCACTTGAAAAAAATATTAAATTGTCATTTTTATTAGACAACATTTTGTAGATCCCTCAGGCTGATTTTCTTAAATATTGCTAATGTTTTCCATTCACAGTTAAGGGAGAGAAGTGCAATTCAACACATAGAAATTGAAGTCCCTGAACAGGGCATAAGCCCCTTTTAGCATCAGCATTATCTGTAGCAAACCCAAGTGCAAGGCGTCAGCTATTGGATTCCAGCCAGTTCCTGAAAACTGGCATTTTGCAGGATGCTGAAGCTGTGGGAATTACACTAGCAGCAGGAACAGTGACTGCTGCAGAAGCAAGAACAGCACAAGCCTCCAGGGACTGTGTCTGGAACAAAATACAGGAACTCCTGGCTTATGGTTTGCTCAACAAAAGCCAGAGCTTATCATCAGCAAAGCAATTCTAATTTGTAACTTTTAAAGAGAAAGCTTTCCATTGTTTGGGAGAAATGAGAAGGAACAGAAAGACTAGTTTTCTTCAACCTGTTGGCCTGTAGCTGGATAGTTCAGTCTAGTAGCGTGTCTGGAGCAGTGTCCCACTGTACTTGCATGCAGCAGGTTTACTTACAGCAGTTGTTAGCAACTTCCTTAGAGATCTCAGGCAGAATGAAGAATGTCTCAATTAGCTGACAGTTCCTTGGAGCCAGTTGTATATTTTATACATATTCTAATGGGGTCTTGTAGGTAACACATTCCAGAAAGGGAATAGGTGGCTGATACTGTTCTTCCTGGTTTTCAAGTCTGATCAGACTGTTCTTCCTGTGTGAGCTGCTGAACAAACAACTTTGCTGATTGTTTAAAAAAAAAAAAAAATCATCTCTCCTAATCTTTCCATCTCTCCTAGACAATAGCTTGGAGTTTGGGTGTATTTCTGTTCACAACCATCTAGAAAGGTCAATTCAGTATGAAGAAGCTCAAAGATGAGAGGAGTCAGAGGCTAAACTAATTGGAATAAGTATAAATGCAATTTGAATGTATATAGATGAAAATATGTAAGTGTATATTTAAAATTTTGCATATATATATATACATAGGAACATAAGTTGAAACAGAACATTTGGCTCAAAACTAAGGATCACAATATCACTGTTTACAACAATTCTGACAGATGCAATGTATTGCGAACAGGTTTTAACTGCCCTAATGAGATGGGTCAGCAAGATCTGACTTGCTGACTTTTTCTCACTGACATGTTTTGCTAGCAGCTTTTAAATTTTTGCCTATGGAGAATTCAGTCACTCCTCCTCTGTATGTGTTATCACGTAGCTGGCATGTTGTGCTTCATGTGGTAATCCATATGTGTGAAATTTTATTATTCCACTCTTTAGCTTTTTATTGTCTTATGCAAACTTTGATTTCATGCTTGCCATTCTAATCAGTAGTACATGAATATCAGAAATCTCAAAATCTTCTAGCACCAGTCTCATTTCAGATTTCTGCAGATACTTTATGCTTTGGAACTTTGCAGCTTTTTTTTTCAGCTGCATCTCTTGATAGTATCAATAACATTGAGTCCATTTTATGCCCTGGTTACAAAGGTCTTTGGGTGGCTGCTAAACACCTTGTTAAACCTGAGAGGTGGCACTTCTGTCTCTCTGAGAGTTGATTTATCTTTTTTGTTAAGATCTCTTCTTTTTTTAAGTCTCCAGTGGTCTCTTCCACTACCAAAAAGTTACAAAAAAATTAGACTTGCTGGGGAGATGATAATTTTACTGTTTGTTATGTTCTCCAATGACTTCATATTCTGTATATCTATGCTAATGTGACCTGAATTTCTGATCCATTGAAGATCTCTTTCCTGTCGGTCTCACTGCTCACAGAGATAGCCTTTAGAAAAAGCATTAGATATGAGCATTAAAGGACAATACTGAGTATGTTTCAGTTAAAATGCAAAAATGTGCAGCCATGAATAGTAAAAAAAAAAGTACTGAAATTGCAGTCCTTCAATATGAAAAGCATGTGTACAAACTATTAACTTACACATGAGAACAAGAATGTGTGGCCAAATAGGTATGCCAAAAAGGCTGCTGTTAAAAGCTAAAGAGTTTTATAAACACTATTTCCTGTCATAATTTTCTTTCATCTAAGCAAATTTGGCAGTCTAAGTTCAAAATATTCCCTACCTGTACTTCTGGCTCTGTTTTTAAACTGGGTTCAAATTGAATTGCTGGTCTTTCCTTCACAGATTCTTCCTTTCCTGAGTTTTTATGAGGAAAGCTTACTGGGGTCTTAATTACTTTAAAGAGAGTTACTGATCTCCTAAGTTAATCTGCTTGAACCATTTCCATAAATTGGTTTAAATTGTGCTTTTTTTCATCCATAAGCTACCATAGGCATTTGCTTCTTTTCCATGGATATTTTTTATGTTTGCAAACCTCAAGTCTTGGCTTTTTTTACTTGAACAAATCTTTTCTTAAGGGGATTGAAAGACTTGATGGTATGTGTGCATGAGATTTATTATGAAAATTTTACTTTTGTCTTTGTAAGTGGTGTCTCAGTGGCCTGGGCAGGAGATGCTTGGTGTAGTGCAACAATTTATGAATTGGTCCTAATGAGGACTGATTTTGATTTTGGCTTTTAGGGTATCATTGACTTGTTGGATAAAGCTAAAAATTCTGACTATTCTGACAAATTCTGTTGTCTGTAAATTATGTTACTTTGTGTAAACTGTTCCTTTACATTATCTGCTCTGTGAATCTCTATTCATATATATTCCTGCCAACTCTACTATGCATGAATGCAAAGAAAGAAACAAAGGTACAATAAAGATGTGGTTCATGGTCCCTGCTGACTGGAAATTGTGTGTGGGTTCATGTAGGGTAAAACTGTGTAAGAGGTTACTCTAGCAGTCCTGTGAGCTGAGCAGTTGCCTTTCATGCCCAGCAATGTTTGTGGATCTGTTCATTTTGCTTGTATAGGCACAGCCATCCTGGTCAGATTTGGTCTGTTTGTTTGTCTGGATCAAGATCTTTGCTCTGAAGGGACAAAGGTATTCTTGGTGGAAGATTACATTTCTTTAGGCACTACTATGCTTGCTTTTCACTTTGTATAGTTTCCTGTGATGAAAGCAAGTGCAAAATGGATGAAGGATACTATTATTTTGATTTCTAGCATTATTCTCACATCATGAGTAAGTGCAAGTGATTCCACAGCATTCAGGCCTCTACATACATTTCAGTATCCACAACAATAGACTTTGATTTTCTCTGATNGGAAAGTTAATTCTCTCTGATCAGAACAGATTCAGAACAAAGCTTCTTGAGGTGCAAGGCTTGTTGTTCAACATATTCCATCCCACCAGCCCCAAAACAAGGATTTGATTAAATACTTGTACTTGCTTTTTTTTTTTTTTTTTCTTTTTTCCCTCCCCACCAGAAACTTTCTCTGGGCAAATAACTGCATCCAAAAACTTTTCTAACTGTAAAAGCCATTGCCAGTTAATCATAGCTATGTCAGTTTAAGGATGTGATTTCCACAAGTTAGTCCCTTAGATTTATGGTGCTCTCTATGATTTTTATTTTTCCCCCACATTATGAATGCCTCATTTCTCTTGAGGGTCATAAAAACTTGAAAGGTATAGTAGCAATATACAATGCAGACTTCCTTGCACCCCCTTTCTGGTCGGCATAAAACCTGAATTGAGGTACTCATTTCCTGCAGTGATTAATCAACATAATGTGATCACTTGATGAAAATCAGGCTATAGTAGTTAGGTATTTTGAAGAGGAAAGTTGGGCTTGAGGTTTTTGCTTCATAGAGCCCTTTCAGCATTGAGTGAAATTTATTCTTTCTCTTGTGATTTGAGCTCATCTCTGTATCTTTAATTTTTATTTTATTTCTTCAGGTCAGGATGTTGGGCCAACCAACTGAGGGCTACTTAACTGAGGAAGCAATTTTGCTTACAGTATTGTTCCTTCAGTGTCCATACTAGACCAAACTGCTCGTAATAAATGCCTTTCCTGTGTGCTTTTTGGTGGGCAGGGTTTGCCTTCTGCAGTGTGCCTTAAAATTTGTCCATTCATGCAAATTCCCTCTGAACTGAGTGCTATCTTCAGTTACACCTGAGCCATGGGGTCCTTCATCTTCTCCAACTAGAACAGATGCATTTTTCTTGTCTCATGGAGCTTCAAACAGAACAATTTATTTTTTTAATTCAGCTCCAGCATCTCCAAAGGCTCACTTAAAGTAGCACACATCATCTTGCTCAAGAAAATACTTAGTTCTGTGCTCACATTTTAAGTATTGGCACAAATGTTGTCTTGGAGCTATACTCTGCTGTTTTTGCTGCCACAAAAAATATCAGAATGCCAGAGGACCCCTCCCATGAGGGCAGGCCAAGAGAGCTGAGGCTGTTCTGCCTGGAAAAGAGAAGGGTCTAGGGAGACCTTATTGCAGGTTTCCAGGACCTGTAGGAAACTTAAAAGGAAGACCAGGAAAAGCTTTTCATCTGTGCCTGTTGCAATAGGACAAGGAGCAATGGTTTTTAAATAAAAGAGGATTGATTCTGACTAGATATAAAGAGGAAATTATTTACAATGAGGACATTGAAACATCGGAAAACATCACTCAGAGAGGTAGTGGATGCCCCATCCCTGGAAATATTCAAGGCTGGATGGAGCTCTGAGCAACCCAATGTAGTTGAGGATGCCAAGACTGATTACAAGGAATTGGACTAGACAGCCTTTACAGATCCCCTCCAACCCAAACCATTCTATGACTGTGTGGAGAACATTTACCAGAATGTAATCACTTGGCTATTTCCTGGCCAGTCTCTGAGGGCTGGATGCCTGTCTCCTCTCTTTACCCAGCCAGACAGTCCTGCCTTGGTCTTTTCTTGTATACACTTAAAGGAGTTTCACAGGAAAAGTGACCATGGTGCTGCAGCACAAGCTGCAGCCCAGCATCAGAAAACCTGGCTTTTCTACTGGCTGGGTTTGCTGTGTTACCAGAGAAGTCACCAAACATCTGCTTTTGTTCAAATTATTCTTCTCCCGTGTAAACAAACTGGTAGAAAAACAAAACAAAATGTGTCAAGTCCTTCATGGACCTAGGGAGTGATACTTTTGAGATCTAACACCAGTGCTGCAGTAGCAAAAATATAACAGCCTGAGCTTTCAAACTCATCAAACTCTCTGCTCACCTCAGTATAATCACATCTGGATTCTCATCAATGCTATGTGAGATGAATGCACTACACCCTTTCCTTCACAATCCCATTAAATATGGGTGTGCATGCTAAATTCAAGTCAGAGCCTGTCTTCTACACAGCAGTCCTGAGCGAAATCAGCCTCAAAAACTAGAGAAATGCATACAGTGTGAGATACCTAAAGGGAAATAGTGCTAAGAATCTCTAACTGTGAGGATAAAAACTTCTTTCTGAACAGGAAAAAAAAAAGCCTTGTGTCAAAGACATAGGAACAGATGGTAGTGATTTATCCTAAGTAGGATGTGGGATTTGGGTTCTTCTCTCTGTTCCAAGAACCCCTTTTCCATTATGCTTCTTGTGGTGCAGGGCAGCAGTTCTCAGTTCACAGCCCACGGAAAACCAGGCACACCCAACACACAATGCCAAAAGAAGATGAGGACAGTGGCATAAAGCCACACATGTAATACACACCAAAAAGAATTGAAGGCAGAAAGAGTGCATCTTTTACAAAATGATAAGTGTTCTTCAGCTTATAAAACTAGTACAGAAAAAGCAAATATTTTCTGAGTTATGTCATTGGTTGCATGGGCAGAGAGAGAAGGAAAGCTCTTCATCAGCAACACTGACAATGCAAGCATTCCCTGAGGAAATCTGGCTCGAGCACTATGCTGCTGACACATTCCTTCAGTCCCTCACGGTGGACTCAGGACTGACAGTCTCAGCCAACACCAGCTGTCAGTAGAAGAGTCCAGGAGAGAGGGAGGTTAGTCTGTGAAAGGTAAAACCATAATTTAGTAGAACAAGATCTGCAGAAAAGTGGGGGTGTGGGCAATGTGTTTCCCACCAGAAATACCAGTGAACAAATGGATTCTGGGTAGTGTTCAGCGGATGTGTGTGCCATGTTATATTCCCACTCATTTTCCATATAAACCACAGGGCTATCTTTTTTGTTGTCCTTTTCTCATAAAACTAACTCAAATGAATCATTCTCATAGGACTTTCTTTAGCCCTGCTTCTAAAATTTGTAAGTATCCCAAAGTGAGAAAACTGGCTGCTAGAATTTCTATAGAAGACTGGATATCAAGGCATTTCCCAAAGCCAGGAAAAGAAGTAAGTAATGTCAAAGAAGGGGTGATAGAGCAGTGTGTGTCCCTCACAACTGGGTCTCTTCTTCCCAGTGGAGTAGATATGAAATTTAGTGATCTCAGTCTAAGTGAGCAAATCATAGAACCAAGTTTTCTACTAGTGATAAACTCTATTGTTCTTTCATAAAAGCCAATGTCTTCTTTGGCAATCATTAATAAGGAAAATGAGATGAAAATTTTCAGTTTTATATAATACATCTGTCTTCTCTGCTCATTGTTTGTAGAAGTATTTGCCTGCAGCCACCCAGCAGGTATCTAATCTCTATAAAAGTGCTATCTAGTTCACATTTTCTGAATTTTCTGTTAATAGTGGCTTTAAT
>VWYP01027624.1:30180-58130 GCA_013400435.1 Pycnonotus jocosus | reverse complement strand
TGGATTTATCCTGTCACAGGCAAAACAGACTCATCTTCAGGATATTAATTGAATTTATCATTAACAAAATGAGAGCAGGGCAATGAAAAATAAAATAAACCTTAAAACATCTTCTCTTGCAATATGATATGGTTTTCTTTCCATATTCTTTTGGTGTAAGAATAAGGGCTATATTTTCACTGAGATACTGCCTAGAGCAGGACTGCAGAAATATACCAGTTAAGGCCCACAATATGGCCTATAATTTGCACATTTGTATTTTTTATTATTTACACTTTAGAGGAAGAATTGTTTAATAAGATTTTTTAAAATTTTATTTTATTTGGAAAGAACACTAGCTATGATTTTTAAAAAATAAAGATGTATATTGGCATGCCAGCAACTGTTAAATGAGTACACACTTGTGTATATTAAATCCTGGCAAAAAAAGAGCAAGGTTTTTGCCATGAAAAGATTGGCCCTGACGTCAGCATGAGAAGTAAACATGAGATACACATTTAGCAAACCTGACTTGCCAATGAGGTAACTAAAAAGTAGTGATACAAAAGACAGCCACTCCCAAGCACTCTCTGGATGGTCCTACCCCTGTGTTTCCTTCTATTTTTTTTTTTCACACGTACATGGATGAAATGATACATATACAAAAGGATAGGAAAGCTAGACTAACAGCAAAAGTGACTAAAACCCAAAAATGATCTTTAGCTGCTGGGAACTGATATCCAAGGTGTAAGAGTAGATATACCTGCTTATTTTAAATATTTGCTTGTCTGGAGCTTTTGTAGAAACCATGTACTTCCTTCTGCTTATTTCCAAGGACACTGATTTAGCCAGGTGTCCTTGTTGTATTAATAATAAAAATTATTTCCAAACACAATAACTGTGGTATGTTAGATACTTTGTATAAATAGGTGAGGAAAATCCCTACCATATATTTGCCTCTCATCTATTTTAATTAGAAATGGGTGCTGCCTTCTAGGATCCCTCATTGTGGCAATGCTTTGATTGACTGTAATGTCTTGTTCATGAATGGGTATTTCTTTTACTTAAATCTCATAGCTACGAATTGTATGGACTACATTAAAATTTTCTGACTTCTATCTTGCAGAGAGGGCAACTGAGGCAGAGAGGAGTAAAAATTCCTCTTGTGTAAAGGCTCCAGCATATGTGCTGTTCCACAGAAAGACAGTCTATCCAGGGAAAAAATGTGATTAGTGCAAGGGTGGAGGTAGCAGTAGGCTGATAGAAGGGACACAAAAGGAGAGTGCAGTGGTCAGCTTGTGGTTCAGCGCATCTGCATGTCTGACACAATAATGTTTCATTTGTGGCAGAGATTTCTGTATGCTGGCAACGGACAATTAAATGACATAATTCTGTAGCCTAGGAAAATTCCAGTTTGTTCTCCTGCTTTCAGACTGAGCAGCAAGGCAACTTCAGAGTTCTCTACTGGGGCTCAGGTATTTGGGCCAGAGCTCCTTACCATTTATGAAAATATACGATGCAGGTTCATGCAGCAGAACAGACTCTTCTGGCACATCACAGCAAATCTATGTCCTTCACTACGTCTTTTGAAATGACACTAAGGTCATCAGCTCTCATTTATTACTTAATTCCTAAATTAGGTATTGAATTCACAGGAAAGTAAGGGAAAGAAACAGAAAAACAGTCCTTCCCCTGTATTTTTCTCATAAAGACTGAAAGGAACAATTTCCTCAGAAAAAGAGTCAAAATGTCAGGGTTTGCCATGCACAGTGGGTACATGCTGCCACCCTGGGAGCTGGCTTAGCTGCCTAGCAGTTGGCTCTGTGGGAGGAGCAATTAATGACAGTGTACCACACTATCAGAAGTCCTTGCAAAACACATTTTCTGGTTATGCAGATAGAATGAAATGGAGGTGACAATATTTCATCTTGAAAATTGTGCTGGAAAGCAGCAGGGCACCCTAATGGAATCCCTGCAAACACAGGAAGAGGGTATTTCTCAGATTTCTTTTTCTCTGGCAGAGTCCAGGGCACAGGGAAAACCCCTCCTGTTGCCCTGGGGGCCCGAGACCCTGGCTGGGACCCCAGAAAAGCATTGCCTTTGACCTTAGTCCATAGGAAAAACTTCCAACACTCATAGATGAGTTGAAAACAACAGAAGTGTAAAATAGTTGTCTAGTTTGTCACAGCGTGGAAATTTGTAGTTTTGGGTTTTTAGAATGGAAGTGGATGAGAGCAAGATGAAGAATTTTGGGTGGTGCTTTGGGTTCTTCTTCTTCTCCTTCAACTCCCTCTTCTGCTGTGACGGTGGCACAAAGACATTGGTAGAAGTTGTGTGTATAGAATCAATAGTGGTTATTGGCACAAAACTGTAAATATAGTACATTTTAAGAGTTAATTGGACCAGAAAGCTTTCAGAGAGCACCTGCTTCCCGGGGCACTGGCAGCTTCTTCCATCGCGTTAAGCCTGGTGTTGGTGGCGTGTGAATCTTGAGATAAGAAATTGAATAAACATCTTTGAAGACCAAAGCTGTGAGTCCCACTCATCTTTTAAACCCTGGTACAGGACTCTGTAAGGAAAAATCCCCTAATTAGGGAGTTCTCAGAAGAACAGAACCAATATTCACCTTCATTTATATATCAAAAAGGTGTCCTCCTGTCAATGGCACAGTGAGCTCCATGCACTGCCTGAGTATTGGTGCCCAGGGTTAAACTACTTCCCATTACTTCTTTAGCAAGAAAAGATCTGCAGTCTGTCCAAAGATCAAGGGTGAAGTTTTCATAAGCATTTGATGTGTGGGAACATTAAATTCCATTTTAAAACTCTTTTTGCTTACAGTACTTCTGTAACCTCTTTACTATTTCAGCATTCTAATTTCTAGCAGAACTGGATTCCTAAACTTTTATCATTTCTCGTCACGAACATGGACAGCTGCAGCCAGTTAGGTGCTGGTGTACATCATGATATCTGATTTCTTACTGCCCCAGAAACAAGACTGAACAGGACTATTTGGAAGAAAAAGCTATTTTAATGGGAAGGGGCAATAAGCTTAAGAATGGTACCTGGATGCCCCATCCCTGGAAGTGTACAAGGCCATCTTTGGGCAACCTGGTCTTGTGGAAGGTGTCCCTGCTTATGACAATTTAATTCTGTGCATCTATGTTTCTATGTATTGTCATCTGTGAACTAATATTAAATAGAGGCAAGCAGAAGCACTGCCAATGTACAGCTGAGGAGGCTATGTTCCCAAATTTCTGTCTGCTAGGCAGTCATCCAGCCCCCAGCAGTGTTAAGGATCTCTGCTTCCAAGGATACTCAAGGATTCCTGGGACTCTGTCAGGGCATTAGGAAAATAGGAACTGGAGAGGATTTCAGGATGCAGATAGCCAGTGTCCTAGAACTGTGCTACAGCACGTTGAGCTACCCCTGAGAGTCATTGAAACACTCACTTCTAATGTTTTATTTTTGAGTTTTTGTGTCAGATTTTCCACTCTGGTAGCAGTTTTGTAATGCTTTTATTTGACTCTAGGAAACAAGACTTTTCCTCAAAGAACTTGGTGCTGAATGCAAATTTGGCCTTTGAACCAGAAACTATTCTTGAGTTTGGTAGGTGCCCATAAAAATGTTGGAGCAAACTTGACCATCTAGAGTGCAGCTCAGAGCTTTGTGAGAAGAACATCCAAGCACTGTAATAGGTCTGTTACTGCCACCTGTACAGCCAATACTTATGTAATGTAAACTTGTGCCTCTGGTAATTCATACCTGACAAATACTGCACTCAGAGGGTTTTATTTGCCCTTCCTGCACTGCTCAGGTCTTCTGAGGATCAATTATACCAGTCTTCATAAACCAATTAATACACCATGCCACCCACAGTCACCCTTTCTTTGGTTTTTCTGCCCCAAATAGTAGTGTAAGTTAATACCACCATGTATGTATACCACCACCAAACCCTTTAGGGGTAATCTAATTTGTGTTGCATTCATTTATAAGCATATTTCTAGCCTACACAAAACACATTTCTTTTCCAACTACAAACCTCTTATTTTACAGATATTTTGTTTTTCTGGGAAAAAACCCAACCACTTTGAGTTTACAGCTGTTTTTTCAGCACAGGTTATTTCAACATGTATTAAAAGAGCAACGTCTCCAAGCTGAGTGTCTTGAGATCTGAGTCTTGGTTACATCCTGTTCCATAGCTGCTCATGTATTGTTTTGTATTCCACCTTCTGTCCCCTACCTGGTCTGCACGTGACAGCATGAAAAATATGTGGTATAGGTGAGAGCTATTTTTTAAAAAATCATTTTGGGATCACTGTTTTTGGACAAAATTTTACAGATGTATTGCAGAGAGAGGCCAATTCTATTTACAGAGTTGACTAAATTAGTTAGGAGATGAATTGCAGTGACACAAAGCTGGTTTGGAAATTTCTTTAAGAAAAAAACTAGTAATTCTTGTCATAGCCTGGTCCCTTTTCTTCCTCTAGACATGCTTACCACTGTTTCCTGCATGGTTCCATTTTGAAACCTATGCTGATTTTTAAAGGCTTTTGTAATATATAGTTGCTAACTCCACATGATTCCATAACATCAGCTGCAACATGTTTGAAAGCAGTAATTGGACAAGTAGTCCTTCCAGGGAAAAACAAATCATGTCTGGTTGTAATGGTCTAAATAGCTCTTATTTCCCATTCTGTGTGGTGTTTGTGATGTTTTGGTAGAAACAGGGAAGTAGATCTGCTAAAAAACAACTGAGAAATCTGGCACAGGAAGATCAAGACAATTTTACCCCTACAAGATGAACAGGATACAAAACTACACTCAATTTTTTAGCAGAGGTAACCAATGGGAATGGGGTGAAGTTACCTGTGGTTTTAATCCAAAGAATATATGCTTTCCTAAAAGACATCTATAAGGTTTACAAGACTTATAAGGGGAAACATAATGAGTTGTGCTGTGCAGGAACTGAGATAAGATGTGTATGTCTATTTTTCACAGTATTAGTTATAGAAAACTCTTCATTAGCCTTTCCCTCTTCTTGTCAACTGGTTAGACAAAGCAGTAAAATGTTATCTCACAAATTTACTACCACAGACATCTGCCTAGAAGTAATTGATAACTCTTCAAATGTACAAGAACTTGTCCACTAGGGCCTTTCCAAGTCCATTGACTATAAAGCAGAATCTTTAGGGGGATTGCAAGTACAGTAACACCAAAATTAAAGACAAATATTCCCATATGTATTCCCATACAAGGCTAATTCCCATAGGTAGCAAATTCTACAAAAGTAACTTAATTTGTTTTTCACAGGAGAATTTGCTCTTAATGAGATAATGTTTTCCCCAAAGATGAATAAAAAGGTGAGAAAATAAGCCACTCTTTGCAAATTATTTTCAACAAGAAAGAAACTATGGGATAATTGTGGATAGCCCTTTGAGAATATGAAGTCTGTATTCAGGGTCCAGAAGACAAATTAAATTTTAGGAATTACTAGGAAGGAATTTCAGAGTGAAATTTGTGGTTTGTATACTGTTCAGATACTGAGTCCTACATGTTTTATAATATAAAAATATAATTATAACTCGATATTGCAAAAGGATGGACATGAGGCTAGATGCTCCACACAAAACAGGCTTTAACTCTTCAGTTTGTGGAAAAAGTGTCTTTAAGGACAAAAGCTATATGAAGTTGGCACCATAGACAAGGTGAATAGAAATGATTCATCATTATTATAAAACAAGCACCACAAGGCACACAATAAAGTATACAAAATCAAACATAAAAAATGAGGTGCTTTCCTCTTGACTCACAATAATATTATGAAATGCACTGCCACAGGATGTTGTAGAGACTAAAAAAATAAATAGGACTAGATAAGTTAAGAGAGGGTGAATCCATCAAATGATGGGATCCTACTTCAATCTGTAGTTCATCAGATCATTGTTGTTCAAGCCAGAAGTCAATGGAGGTAAATCAGGAAAGAATCAAAAATCTCTTTTCTATTTGGGTGCTACCAGGCTTTGCTGTAGACAGTCTTCTGAGAAAAACATGGACTTGTGTCAGGTCACACTTTTCTTACCAAGCTATATATCTGTTCTGAAATGCATCTAACTCTTTCTGGTGATACCAGTCTTTACAATTATTTTCCTTTCATATTTGAGTTGTGGCAGGAAGAAATATTTTCCATACCCATTATATATCAAAGATTTCTTTTGAGTATAAAAAATGAATAATTTAATAGCTGTGCTTGTAAATGTATTTATAAATCTATATTTTAATTGTTACATATGGACAGAATGTAGGGAGGGAAAATTCACAGTTAAATGAAGGAAGCAGGTAGTTACTGCCTTGATAAATTGATCTGGCTTTACTAGAAATGCAAGGTCCTATGCACACTTTGAAAACAATTACTTCATATGTCAGCTCTAGTTTTCATTTGGTTTTAAATTGTAAAATAAAAATAAAACATAGAGCATATTTCAGAGAAAACTGGTTCCTGAAGTATCATGCAGATCTATTAGGTGTGCATCCATTAGGAGCAAGCTTCTTGGCAACTGTATGAATACAATCTCTTTGCTCATGTTTTTTATAACAATCTTTTTACATGAAAATAACCAATCAGTTTCCAGTTCCTGCCTTTTAATTCTCCTTCTGGGTCTAATGTTGCTAATGGAAAGATCCTGACTGATTCTCATCCAACTTTTATGCCTTCCTGCATCCTTTCGTCTACTCTAATTCACTCCTTTCCCTTTGTTTTCTCTTTCCCTGCTGTACTCTCCTCAATCTCAAAACAAAATATAATTTCATCAAGTAAAGTCACCATCATGGTATGCTTAAGAAAGCTGCAAATATAGAAGTGTACACAAACCTGGGGGCTGCATATCTGATAAAGCTCCAGTCCTTCTGCTCAGGCACACAGACTCTGGTACTTGTTTTCAGCACTGTGTAAAAATTAAGCAGGCTTTGATATGCCTTATCAAATAATTGTTTTGAAAGGGCAAGCTCGCATGTCTTCTACAGACACTAATCCCACATTCACATTGAATCATGGGCTGAGAGAGGTAAATACAGACTGTAATTTAATATCAATTATATAGAGTATGTCTCAGTTGCACTTGAAGATAAGAACATAGATGGAGGAAGAGTTTGAAAATGATCAGGAAAATGGTTCAGGATTTTAAGCCAATGTTAGAGAAGGAGTGAAAATCTCTGTTTTAAAAGAGCAGAAAACATGAAATGGACACCATTATAAATTGAAAAAACCCCTGATTCTAAGTCTCAGCATCAGCATACACAAACTGGATCCCAGCAGAACAAAATAAAATGTCTAAATCAGCATGCACTGAGAGAATATGAAACAGCAGGGCAATTTCACAACTCCGTCCAGTCAAAACAATGGAAAATATTGCAAACACTCCTAAGCAGCTGTTGCTCAGCTACTGCCAAACACCTGAGACACATTACGAAAAGGACTAGACATTCTCTGTTAAAACATGGAAAATATGAATGATTAAGTTGGCAGAGAGCATTTGATCTCTGTAGCCTCAGCAGAAGAGCCCCAAGCACTGCCTACGGTTCTGCACGGCAGGAAGAACTGCAGTGTGCTGGTAGCTGCCAAGTCCTTGCCTTTGCAGAAGGAGTTTGGTGATGGCTTGAATTGTTTGCACAGTAGCTACCACAATAACATAGTTGTTGAGAGATGAAACAATAGGAATATTAACAGCAATAACAAAAAAATAATAGTAATGAACTTATGTTTCAGAAGTAGGTCTTAAAGACAGGAACACAAATACTTACAGTTAGTATCAAATAACGCCCACAGTAGTACAAATAGTACCATCACATCCTAATTCTCCTCAGAACACACTTCTGCCTTTAGTTTAAAAAAAAGGCCCACCAAAACACACACTGACAAAACAATAAATAGCTCTGATAACCTGGAACAGAAATTGAGAGCTCTAATATTAGGGTATGTGTCTTCTTTTGCATTTATAAGGGACAATCACTTAAAGGATTGGTGTAATGATACTATTAACTTCAGCTCACATAAGGCAGACCCTGAATAGTGTCCAATAAAAAAATCAAGAATTACACTACAAATTCCTTACTAGACCACTGGAATTCTAGAACAATAAGCTTTGCAGTTGCTAATGACTTCAGTAGTGATACTGGATTTACCCATGAAGCCCCAAGCAGTTGCCCTAAGTACTACCATGACTGCTAGCACTTTACCTACTAAATTGCTGCACAGTCTTAAATCCTTGAAAATGCCTGTATCAATGTCCTTTCTATGTCTTTCCAAAACAGGTGAATTTTCTTTAGAGAAAAATAGATAATTCTGATCCCAGAAAATCTCATACTTTAGGAACATTATTTCAAATTCTTTTTTCCATATTAATACTGATTAGCTGCATTCACATCTACACTACTTGGGTATTTTTAAATTGTCAAAATAGTTTGCTTGTATAAAGACTGCAGCATTTCTACTTTATTTATATTTTTGCATTTCAATCTAGTTGGGACACTTCAAGATCTTTTGGAAGGGACCAGTGCAACATTTCTACAGGAAAATTGACAGTAAAAGGGAAATGCTAGTAATAATGTCTCAGTGTTGACTGTATTCTGTAATGCTGTTTCCCGTGTGGACCTCAGCTGCAAATACTACAGATTTTGTTTTCTCCCCTGTGGCCCACCAAATCCTCATGCATTATGTTCTTAGTCTCTTAGGGTAAGAAAAGGCCTCTTTATAAAACTAAACAATCCAACCCTGTAGGATCCCTTGTCTCCTCTATTATTCCTATCTGGCAGTTTACATCTGTATATTTAACATATATCTAAGGAAAGCAAGCACAATTCTGCCAACATGAAGAGCTGCTGATATATTGTGATTCATTGTTGTGATATGAGTCATTGTAAAACATCTCATTTTTTCAGAAATCATCAAATTCTACCATCAAAGACAATATGATCTGCTTTTGTATTTATATATACACTCTTTGATAAAGCATTTACAAAACAACTTATCTTGAGCTCTGCTCACTTACCTTTGCAGAGTAGTCCATACTATATAAATCAGGTTTCTCACTCTTATGTTCTGTCAACACCACTCAAACAACAAATCTGGATGTGTCTGTAGTGGCCTCCAGGTTCTTATTTTCAGTTGCTTTGATTCCATAGGCCTGTGATGGGTAAGTGCCAAAAGCCAGTAGTGTTTATTTGGCACACAGATGTTCTGAAGTCTGTAACTGATAGAACATTTTTTTTACAGATGCTTTTGTCACAATGTTTTTCGGTGACACATGCTCTGTTACTGTCTACCAACTCTGACACAATGTTCTGAGATGATTTGATATGCCTGTTTAGATACAGCTTATTCTCTGCCTAATACTTTTTGTACTATCATTTCTGTAATACAGATCATCACATTTGGTCTGCTTTGTCTCCTGTCTTCAATGAGATTTTGTGCTGGTTTGGCACTACTGATATTTTGGCGTTAACTTTGGGTGGGGGGTACGTTCTGTGCAGTTTGGAAACGAACCTAATGCTGTCCATTTTGCATTTTAGATTTTCTCACTGTGGGAGACTGCAGCTTTCTGGGACCTATTTCACAGTAAGAGAAATGTTACAAGGCAATAGTCTAATTAGCAGGTCTGGAAAATGTTGTATGAGCAAAGAAGGTTTTTTACCAGATGCAGGAGTCAAGGACTTAACTTCTCAGATATTGAAGGTTGTGTACATTGTCTTCATTGTACTTTCAAATCTGTGCTTGGAACATATTAACTAGCTAATTGGCTAATATAATAATATGATTTGCTGTACTTTTAGGCCTAAAATCTCTAACTATGGCATTAGTAGTCTTGCCTAAACGATTCTGCACACATTTCTATTCTTTTTAAATACTATTGTAACAGCAACATAAAGTATCATGGAATGCTGGAAGGACTCAGGTTGGAAGGGACCTTATAAATCCATTAAAGATCTAACAGTGAATAATTGCACAAAACATTAGTTTTGGAACATTTGCAACAGGTAAATTCCTTCAACTCTTTTAAGAAGTTTGCTAAAAAAGTGGACCGCTTGAAAAATTAATTCTGTAATCTCTGTCAATACCAGCTAAAGTAAGGCTTACCAAGCATGTGCTTGTTGGCATGCAGAAGGAGAAGTCAGTTTCACTATTCTGCCATGTGAGATGTTGCTTCTGTCATTTTCTTGAACACTGAAATATTTTGGAAGGTTGCACTGCTCTGAATGGTCACGTGATGGTGTTCAAGCATGACAGAGCTGGAACCTGACCAAAGTTACAGTGAACTACTGCTACCACAAAATATCTACTACCCTATTTCATGGGGGCTTAATCAAGAAGCTTTCTGGATCACTGAAAGCAGGTCATGCAAACAGAAACTTTGCTGGCTGAGGCAAGTCAGGACTTGCTGAGTATGATCATGTTCACAGTGTGCCCTTTTTGGCATATGCTGTGTTGGCAAGGCTTTGGGTAATAAAATGTCAATCACTTCTGCAGGAAACTGGCAAAGTCTAACTTTGTGGGCTACTTCAAATATTGATGATATTCCTGGCATTTATTTTGGACCTCCTGCATAACAAGCTCTGAAAATCTCTGCCGAGGGGGTCTTTTTGGTTTGCTCGTTTTCATAAACTTACCACTGAGATTTTGTGAGACTGATTCTTAGAAAATCAGCACACAGTTATAATGTGGTAACGAATCCTGACACTACTCTGTGATATATCAGCTACTCAAGCTAGCAGTCACCTGTCATCTTCTCAAAGAGTGTCTGCTACAGCAAATGCATTGTCTAAAGTTATTCTGATGTCATGGTGTCCCTTCATTGCTCACAGCCACAAAGAAAAGTTTCCATAGATTGATCTCTGTTCTTGTCAAGAAAATCAATTTCTGTGATTATGCAATGTAGTTTACTACCATCAGAGAGACTTTAATGAAGTTATTTATGGCCCTGATGTGCCAGTAGATAAATATAAACTATTAAGTTCTGTGAACTGAAAAGTGACCCAATTCTGTCCTCTTTTACCATGAATTACCCTTTCCAAATGGAGCTGGTTGTGGAAACCATTGTTTTTGACAAATGAATTCAGAAAAGCATGTTCATTTCTTTTGTTTGTGTTTCTGGGTGTTACATGTCTGTTGTTAAAACCCTAGCAATCTAATGTGAGGGAATGGTTTCAGCTCCTTGTAAGATGTCACACTGCTGCAAATGTGAGTGTCTTTTCCACCCTTATCACACTTACAGTGCTGGAGATGTTACAGTTAGAGCAGTTGGGAAGATGGCATCCACCATTCCCAAACACAGTGGTGTCATCAGTAATTTCAAAAGTAATTTCCAAGGCTGCCAGTGACAAAAGTACTGAGAGTCTCAGGAGTGATATAAGAATATCTTCTGAGGAAAAAGCTGGCCCAAACCAGCCAAGAAATCAGGGCTTAAGGCTCTCCTTCTTGCATAAAGAATAACATTGTACTTGGTCATGGGATTGTTTATTCATTTTGGAGCACAAAGAAAATGTTGACTAGTTCCAATGGAGTAGAAAAACTGAATTATGATTAGTGCCATCAAAATCAGAGGATTCCAAGAGCAAGGACGGAAGGATTTTCCTATAAATTGAGCAATCATTTTAAGAGGCAGTAAAGACTGAGACAGTGTGGTGCCATTTGATGCCTCTAGAGGCTGCATTTAAATCTTTTATTTCAGTTTTAATTGCATTATTTCATGCATAATTTGCCTCTAAGAGGCTAGGACATTTCTAGAATAAATACTAAAATTTAGATTGCTTTGTGACAGGAAGGAAAAAATACTCCTATAGCTGGTTATTTATTTCTTTGTTTAGTACTTCACATAATACATCACTTTCCATCTGCATCTGCAGTATATTATAAAGTAAAAGCTTCTTTTTTTTCCTCAGAAAATGCCCTTAGTAGATGTCCCATGTCATAAAAGACCTCCTTAAATAACAAAGATGTCATCTGTCAGGTGCTCTGACTACTCACAACATTATTGATCGAGATAAAAGTGTAAGACAGTTACCAGAAAGTGGGAAACTGAATCAGGTGATGGGAGGAAAAGGGAAAATTAATTTACAATTATTAAACTGAATCATTAGGACTTTGCCATAACATGTCAGTCTGGGAAACTGTGACCTATTCAAGGTTATTCCTAGTGTCAGCTATGAAAATAACAGAACTGATTCATGGCACCAGGTGCTGTCTTGTAGTCTGGATTAGGTCTGAGGAATAGTATTTTCAGATACCTTTTTAAAAGCAATGTGTCAATGTACATATCAACTTGTTATTCTGCTCTGCTAAAATTTTAACATAAATTGGGCCAAATTTTCAGTGGTTTACTCCTCTTTATCCAGCAGTCAGAACAAAACCCCTGCCTGTCACTCCTGCTCTTTGCCTCTCTTTGCCTCAGCATGGGAGATGAGCCTGAAGACTGAGGCTGTGCAGAGCTGTGCACACAGACAACTCTGTGGTGATCACAGAATTTTTAAATTTTTGGGACAATAAAAGCCAATTTATTTGGGACAAATAAATCCAATTTATGCTATTTTCTCTTCTTGTTTTTTTTTTTGTTTTTTTTTTTTTTTTTTTTTGCATTTGGATCTGCTCTGTCTTTTCAGAAGGGTATCTCCCTGAAGAAACTTTTTTTCTTAGGGTCTGTCACAATCTCTATATCTCCTGAGGACATCCAGGAAATCATCTAATACATGAATTCCTCTTCTGGTAATGAGTAATCAGATTAATTTTTAGGTTAGTATGATTCCTGAGGGAATTTTGGGGAGTGGAGGGTAGTTATATAAGGTCATTTAATGTGAGTGGCATGTTAAGAGTTTAAGTAATTACCTACTTTCTCCTGTCAAGGTAAAAAGGTAAGAACATCTATGGAATAATTTAGCCCATCCCAAGCTACACACATTTTAGGGAATGAGTCAGTATCTGGAGCTGCTGTTTGCAGGTAGAAATCCTGTTGAATTCCAGGTGGGAGCTGGATGCTCCGCTACATAATAAAGAAAGTACAGCTTCAACTGTATCTAGGCACCTTAATAGCAAAAATAAAAACAATTAAAATAAATTCAAAAGAAGTTAGGATCCAAGTCTGACTTTCCTCTCTTGAACCCACTGTGTACTCTGGTGTGCCTGTAGGCTTTTTAAGTTCTGCCTTTGACTTTGCAAATTTTATCCTACAGTTTAATTTTAGAAGTGAGAGGGACATTTTGACCCAAACTTTTTAACACATTTGAGCATCTTTCTACTGAAGACATGACAAGAATTAGAATTAGTAGCATTTTCCAAACCCCCAGCTAAGTTCAAGTAGCTTCAACAATGCCTTAAATCCAGTATATAGTGTTCCTGCTTAGCTAGTTCTAGATCTCCAGCCAGTGGGGAGCACTTGGGTCAGGGAGAGTTCAGAACCAGCTCCTTAGGGTCTTAGAAGCATTAAAGCTGAAGAAGACCTCCAAGATCACTGACTCCCATCTTTGAATTATCATCAACTTGTCAACTAAAACATAGCACTTAGTGACACATCTACTCTTTTCTCAAATATATCCAAGTGTGGTGACTTCACCACTTCCATGGGTAGTCCATTCCAATGCTTTCCAAGACTTTCAGAAACGAAAATCTTCCTGAAGACCAAGCTGAACCTCCCCTGTTGCAGCTTGAGACCATGTCCTGTTGTCCTGTCACTGGCTGCCTGGAGAAGAGGCCGAACCCCACGTGGCCACAGCCTCCTTTCAGGCAGTTGTGGACAGTGATAAGGTCTCCCTTGAGTCTCCTCCAGGATATACACCCCCAGCTCCCTCAGCTGCTCCTTATTTGACTTTACCTCTAGACCCCAAGGCCTCGAGACCCCCTGAGGTCACTGTAGCCTCTGGCTCTTTGAGTCACGGGTATCTGTAGCTTTTATGCAGACTGAAAGAAGCATTTTTGTTGTTGTTCATTTGTTGGGTTGGGTTTTTATAATTACAAGTCAGAAGTTAAGTTTAGTTTGGAAGTTCCTTGTGATAAAGCCTGAAATTATTATAAGTAATAATTTACGGACGGATGTATACTCTGCCTGAGAAACAGTCGCTGGTTCAGAAGGGGCAGCGACAAAGGGGTTCAAAGGAAGGGCAATAGCTGTATCAGTTTCTAAGAGCAGCCTTTCTGGGGGCGCTGTGGGTGCAGTGCCTCCCTTGCCGCAGCTCACGGTAGATGTCAGGCTCGCACCGCCGAGCAGCAGCCGCAGCCTGTGCCGGCCGGGGATGCCCATCAGCGGGCTGGTACTCACCAGCACCGCACCTCTGCCTGCCTGAAGGCAAGGCTATCTCCCCGGGAAAGGCAGCTGACATGATCTGCTGTTTACCCTATTATATACCATACTCCTTTCCAAATTCACTCACTTTTCCCCTTGGTTGGTTCACGTGTTTTACTTATTCTGCCAGACTTGTTCTGGCTTTACAATGCAGCAACAGTTCACTGGCACCCCTTTTAAATTTAAAAATAAATAAATAAATAGTTTTTATGATTGTATGTATGTCCCATTGTATTACGATTGTACAGATGTCCCATACACAGAGAGTGAAAAATGTGCAGATACATGCCTTGATTTTATTTTTGATTCCAAATATAGCAAATGATTATAATACACCTCTCATCTCACTGTCTATTTGCAGACAACCCCCCTTCCTCAAAATTCCCTTTTTTGGAAAGATCCTGTTGAATGCTGTGTGTCCAGCTCTAGGACCTCAATGAATCTATTTGCATAGGCACAATTAAATATATACATATGTGCTTTGCTTGTTCATGAGTGTAACATGATTTCAGTGATGAGACTGGACCTATGAATATAATTGTTAGAGAAAGCCTATTTTAAAATCAGCCAACAGACAACACTGCAGATATAAAGAAAGAAATTTTATATGGAGTGGAGCTAAATGTTGAAAACCTAGGATGCCTGAAAGCATTTAAGCCAGTGCTCTGTATAAATGGTTATATATTATGCCAGGAAGTGTACAAATGTATTTATTTTGGTGAATATTTAGTATTATGCATATCTCTGGGTTAAACAGCCGTGTTAGAAGACACCCTGTACATACATATTTTGTTTATGAAACAGCAAGGCCTTTCAAAGTTTATTTCAATTTTTTATGTTACTTTCAGAACTGATACACTAAAACAGAGTCTATACTTGACCAGGGCTTAAATAAGATTTTATTTTTTTTAAATACTGCATTTTAAATTAACTTCAACTTCCCCTTGTCTTTGTGCTCATTTGGTGAAGCTCACACTGTCATGACAGTGGTTGACAATAACAGATAAAGTGCTGTAGATAAAAATGAGGTTGATACATTTTACATGAAAGCCTTAAAGCAACTGGTTTTTTAAATCAACTATCTAGCTGAGATCGCTTTCACTTTCCTTTTTAGCACCTCATTAGGCTTACTGCAATTTTCCTGCAGTACTGAACTGCTGCCCCAGTCACAGTTCATTTTCTTCCTCTAATGTTCAATTACTCTGTTTACTGAAAATTATCATATTTTAATTTCACAATAATTTAATTAAAATATTTCATTCTAGAATATAAATCAGCAACACAGAGCAGCATCATTTTCCATTCTTCTGTTACAGCTTTGTGGCATTCTGGGAAACAGCACAGCTGCCAGAGCTTAAAGGGAATACCAGGAGAGTTTTCTGCCATCCCTTCCTTGCATTTAAATATCAATGAGTGCTCTGCAACATTTTTAAGGTTCTAATGTCTCAGAGCAGTAGCAGCACCCCTGTAGTGTGCCCTGAACATCCAGTTTCTTCTCACTGACACTACTTTTGTACTGGGCTTCCTTAGGCTTAGAATTGTGGTGCCTCTTGAGCACAGCTCCTCAGTGTTCCTCTTCCCATCTTCCCCAGCTCCAGACATCAAGGAAAAATGAGTTTTAGCAATCTTCAGTATAATTACCCAGGTGTTGCAAACACCTACTAGCACACTGAGATGGAGAAAAACATGAAATTACTTAACAATTGAGAGCTACCTTACAAAAAGTAGTTGAAGTTCTTGTGTCAAGATTTCAGCACGGTAATATTTGCAGAATGAGGACAGCTATCGCATTCTTTCCTTCCTCGTGGAGGAATATAACTGTTCCTGTTTGGAACACTTTTCCTTGACTTTAAAAATGGTTCTTTTTGACCCCTGTCCCTTGGGAAAAAGAACTATTTAAAAACTTGGATAAGCTACCAAGCCAAGGCCAGGGATTCCACACCCTGGTTGATGATGAGTTAGAATGTGTGACTTCTACTCTACTAAGTTTCATAGACACAAAATGAACAGCTTACATTTGTGAGGCCTCTGAAACAAAACTAAAATGAAAGCTTTTGAAAAAAAGTACTTGGGAAAAGCTCAATGCCAGAGCATTTCAGTGGATATTTTTAATAAGGAAAAAGAAAAAGTGAACTAGAATGTTGAGTCCCTCAAAGGAATCTCCACCCATGAAGAGCTTCACTACTTGGATGTACAAGGTCCTGAGGAATCTCATTGTACTTTCAAGTTATCCCAGCCTTAGGCAAAGCATGAAATATCATGTCTAGACATCCTTTTCAATTAGACTTGTAATATGATTTGGTGAATGGGGTAAAATGTTTCATGTTTCATAATACCACTAGGCCTGACCAGGTTGTGTCCTGATATTTTCCTTTTATTTTCTTCCATAAGGTAATTGTCTTCCTTTTTCCATACTTTAGAATTAAATATGGGACATAAATCCACCTTCCTTCACAACAGATATACTTTCATGTGTAAATTTGCCCTGATTAATTTAAAATATGGAATTTGCCTTACTCAAAAGGATGTCATCCTGCAGGACAGTATTCTTGACTTTATAGACACTAACTTTGGCTTGGGCAGACTCAGCCTCAGGCTCCTAAGACAGCTAACTCAGGACTGGGATACACTTGGACTATGGCCAAAGATGCCAAAAAATTATCTGCATAGAATGACAAATATTTTTCTCAGAAGTGAGTGAATATTTTGAAATGTCTATTTCTTGTTGGAATCCAATTGAGTTTTTTTCCATCAAATAAGGCTGGGATGTAAAGGTCCACAAGAATGAACCAATTTACTGGCAGCAATCCATTAGGGAGGAAAATGCCCCTCTTCCCAGGTGCTCCTTGTAATCATGACACAGTCTGATATGCTAGAACAAGATTCACTAAAAGAAGGGAAAGTCTTCCCATGTGACATGAACATCAGATCTCCTCAGGGCAGCTATGAAACCAAGGTTAACTAGGGAAAATGATACGTTGTGGGAGGTGGTAATTATGGAGAAATGGGGCGGAATGCAGTTTCTTAGTCTGTGGTCTTCTGACATACACTTTATACCTATATATGGCTCTATATATTCTTGCCTGATATGTTATTTATTAAGTATACTTATTATTTCCTTTCAAAAGCAGGTGAGACATTCACAAAAGAATGTGAGAGCATTAGTATAACAGAATCTCAATGCTTTTGTCAAACATATTTATAAAATTGGTTTTTTATAATATGAGTAGGTGTTCTTTGACACTGGCTGTAACTTAAGCTATAATCAGAGTAACTCTGCTGGTTCTTAATCACAGTAACAATGAGTAGGGATGAGAACTAAAGTTCTGTATCCAAAATTCATTTCTGTACAGGATGTCAATATAAAACCCATAATTTTTCCAACCATTAATGTCTTTGAAGAAAGAAAATTATTCTTTCTAATAATAGGGACTTGGTGTTTTTTAGGAAAAAAAATGTCTATTTTACAAAATCAGATTACCTCATCTATTCATACTCTATATGCATTCAGAATACAGATGGCAGTTTTGAGGGGAATGTGTGCTCTTTTTTATGTAGGTTAATATTTTCTGTCTTTATTTAATTCAGGTTGTGTATTTATTTAATTCAGGTTCTTTTCATTAAAGAAAGAAATTTCGATGACTTTTGTCCTCTTTTCCCTTACTTTTAATCCAGGTGGCCATGATGGAAACAAATCCATAAGAATAGTAGATGATGAAGATGAATAGAACTGCTCAGTGATTGACCAAGGCAATGGTCAAAATCCAGAGCACCAAATCAGCACACTGTGGTGATGATTAGCATGCTGTAAAAATGTTGACTGATGAACACCTTCTATTCTTAGGCTCCAACACAACATGACATTTCTTTAAACCAGGATAATTGAGATACGAGACTGCAGAGTGGACTTGGCATGTAGGGGAAGGTGCATGCCAGAAAGAACAGAAATGAATGAAGTAACAAGGAGTGTTGTGATTAGGTGCATGAGAACTATAGTGCATGATACAGGTAGTGGTTATTTTCGGGTACCCAGAATTGAAGTTAACTGGATGTCATCTGAACCTTAGTAGCTGCTAAACTTCCAGTTGCATACATAACAGAAGATCTCTCTGTGAAAAAGTGCCTGTAGTCCTCTCTAATATAACATTTTAAGTCCCCCCAAATACCCAAACTCACAAAAGCCATGATTTCATAACTGTTTTTTCAAAGGATTTTGAAGTTCCACCGTATCAAGCAGCTCAGCTTTAGCCTTGAAATGCACACTAGCAGTCCCAAGAGCACAAGACTGGCAGCTGGTTCCCTTTTGGAAGGTAAAACTTATGTCACTAGCAATCCTGCACCTTGCTACCATTTCATTTGACTTGGTATGTTTCTATAGCCACCAAATACACCTCAGAAAACAATTACAATCTGGAAAAATTATCATAGATTGCATTATGTATTCAGTTATTTTCGAGTTAAATAACATTATTAGTATTTGAGCAGAATAACAGGAACTCCTGACTCTGATATTGATAATAAGGCAGTGACCACAGAGAAATCTCTTTAGTAAGCTACACACAAATTTGTCAGGAGCTAGAACTTTCTAGTGTTACTGAGCTGGAACTCTCATTCACGACTGTAAGCATTGCTGCATCTTGAATTGACATTAAATTAAATAATGTCCCAGATGCAATATGGCTGAGGAAGTTATTCATAATACAGAAGTTATTGGTTGAATGGTTAATGTAGTCTCTCCAGCACTCTGGTCCTTTCTCTTACTTTTGGTACATAAGCCTAGCCTAAAAAGCACAACTTTTTGATTAACCAGCATGTCTATTTCCTTTCATGTTGTTTTCCCAAAGAGGTACATAAGTAGAAACCAAGAAGCTTACACAAAAGCTGTTGCAAAGAGAAAGATCTGTATTTTTCAGCTTTTGAGAGAGGGCAAGGGCTTCTGCAAATACACCAATAACCAAAGAAATACTACGGAAAATAGGGACCTGCTACTGAAAGGAGTAGAGGTTGCAAAGAAGACTGAACACTCATTTTGCTTCAGTCTTCACTGATGTGGCCAGCCCACAGGAATCCCTGGCTCAGGAGGCCATTGGGAAGGTCTGGAGAAAAGTGGGACCAATGTATGAATTGCATTTATTGTAATCTTTCCATTAAATTGTAACTCTGACCTGAAATCTCTCACAAGGTAATTGAGTGGGATTATTTCTCCCACTGGTTTACTTTCAAACCAGCACAATTGCTGTTCCATCAGGCTATTCAACCTCTTCCTTTGGATCAAGGTACCAGTTCAGTAGTTTTTCTGATTGCTACCTATCCTGTAATACTTCATTATTTATGCAAAGTGAAGCTATAACCTGTAATATTCCTAAAAGACAGGATGAGGGAGGCCCATGCATAACGTTTTTGTATGTCAAAGGAGACAATTCAGCTTTTTTAACTTCTGAAGTGTGAATCAGTCTTTAGGTTGCACATTTTAGACTGTGTAATTGTATTCTAGACACACAGCTGCTGCTGTTAAGCTCAAAAGGCAGATACACACATGAAAGCCAAAGATTACAAGAGCAAATATGTCTCCTGTAAAACTCCAATCCAGTAGAAATTTGTTTCCAAGCCTTTGCTCGGCAAAATTTCTCCTGCTATCCTTTGATTTATCCACAGAAAGCATTTGAAATTATGGTACAGAGAAGGAAAGATTAGAAGCTTTTCACAAATCCTTTACCATTTGGAGAGAAAAGGTATTTTCTGAGCCAAGATGGCTCTCAAGAACAAAAAAATTATAGTTCTGTACTTGATTTGCTTTCTGTGAAGTATCATCCAAGCACACACACTTAGGTACAATAATCTGCAATGTAATGTACTGTTTTGTTTAGCAGCAAATAAAATGTGACCTCTTCACTTTAATGAATAGACATCTGGAAATTTTCCCATAAATGCATCTTTTCTTGTAGACAAATGTAAGGAGACTACAGTACCTAGCTAATCAAGAACCTTAAGCAATAATTCAAAGCTCCTGGCTTTTAAATCATTACTACTGCTCCTCTAGTGACATAAAAAGAAAATGCTGCCAACATCACTCCTTAGCAGATAATAAAAAACTGTTAGCAGTGGAAAATTTTGGACACAGTGGATGTAACCAACATCTCTTAAGCAGGTGCTTATCCTGCTTGTGAAAATTACTCTCAGTGGGAGGTTTGGAGGTTCTGCTGCATTGAATAGCCTCAAGAGTGTTGTAACTGGATGACCCAAAACCTAGAACCAAATACTCTGACTGAGGTTCCTCATGGCTCATATCCAGAGAAGAATCTTGTTTTGAGGTTTATAGCTTGGTCTGCAAAAAATACAAAGAATAAAAGCCTCCCAAAACAAAACAAAAATTGTCCAGAGCTCTCTGCAATGTGTTGGGATAGGAAAGGTTTCAATGCTTGGACCAATTTGTGACTCCACCCAGGTCACTTTTTACCTTCTTCATATTTATTAAAATCCCAATGAAGCATAAGAAGTTGTTAGCTGTTTGACAGGTGGTGTGGTTTACCCTCAGCCAGCAACCCAGACCCACACAGCAGCTCACTCCCCCACCAGTGTGATGGAGGAAAGAATCAGAGGGGTAAAAGCTGGAAAACTCATGGTTACAGCTAAAGACAGTTTAATATAGCAGGCAAAAGTCTGCACACACAAAGAAAGCAAAGCAAGGAATTGATTCACCACTTCCCATGTTTGGATGGGCATTCAGCCATCTTCAGAAGAGTCAGGCCCCATCACACGTAACTCGGGAAGGCAACTCCAACATTTCAAATGTCACGTCCTTTCTCCTTCTTCCCTCTGCTTTAAATACTGAGCATGATGTCATATCTTTGGAAAACCCCTTTGGTCAGTTGGGGTCACCTGTTCTGGCTGTGTGTCCTCCCAGGCACCCCTAAATCCCTCACCACCATGGCAGTACAAACAGCAGGGCAGGCCTTGGCTCTGTGTGAGCTCTGCTCAGCAGTAACAAAAATATCCCTGTATTACCAACCCTGTGTTCAGCCCAAATCCAAAACACAGCCCCGTGCCAGCCACTGGGAAGGAAATTAACTCCATCCCAGCTGAAACCAGAACAAGAAGTAATCATCTCATTGCAGATGGCCCACTGGTGCTTCAAAGGTTGAAACTCAGCCACCTCTTTTACCATCTATAACACACAAAAATATTAAGAGAAAATCTAGTGCCAAAAAGGTAGAAGATGCCAGAATTTTGATGAGAAATAGAGAAAGTATCTGTTACTAATGAAAATCTGTAGGTTTTAACAGAGAATAACTATAGGCATTTGATTATGGCAAAAACATATTATGTATAAGCTGTTGATTTTTATGAATTATACAGTCTAGTGTTTAGAAACCATTCTGAGAATAATTTGATTTAGTAAACTGTAGAATTTTAGACTTATATAATTGCTATTCTATTAGTGTTGGTGTACTTCTTCTTTTACCTCACAAAAAGATGGAGAAAGAATTGGGGCAGGAATTCACTGCCTGGATCAGGTCTGTGAAGTTTCTATGCACACAAGTTATGTGTCAGTCAGAATTAAGATTCTGTTCAGGGGCAAGTAGGCAGGAAAATGAATTACAGTTGATCCCAGTGGCCAGGCAAGGTGGATCAGAGATGGAGGAAGAGGATGGTGCAACCCTATTGAGAGATTTAACAGAGTACAACCCTTTTAAAGAGATTTGGTATATAGGATGGGGACTTCCAGACTGGCACCAAGCAGCAAGGAAAAGAGAAACACAGTTCTGCTTCCAGCCAGACCCTGGCACCCTCCCTGACTGTTACTAACTTAATTCCAGGTCCTTGTGTACTCTGCATTCAGCAGAGGCACAGGTTTAATTTTCTCCCCACAGTCCCTGCAGGCTGCTTGTTTCAATGTTCTCCCCTCAGCTGACCAGGGCTGTGCTGCCAGGGCTCAATTCCCTTTTTCCTCACCTGCCTCCTTTTTAACTTTGGGAAAGTCACAAGGGAAAGTGATCCTGGTCCTCAGGTTTAGCAGGCTAATTATCACTCTCTGTGTTTCTTTACATGTCCTAAAGTCTGTCAGTCTTGTCAATACAGACCAGCTTGGTCTCATGCCAAAGCCAGGAACACTAGGTGCCTTGTAACGAGCCTCACACATGCCAAGTGGATGGGTGGAGGATCAAAGTGAAGTGCTGATGTCAGGGGTGTTTTATGTCTGACTCAAAGGCTTCAGCACTCAGCTCTAGGATGGTCACAAGCTAAAACACTAACCCACACATTATTTATTCTGCAATTTCTGAGAACACAACTTTGTGTGAGAACATCCCTTTTTGTACTTCAAACGCGACAAAAGAAATATTAAAGGAAATGTCCTTAGGATTCTCATTGGTGAGACAGATTCTCAAATGAAGGTAACTAGAATTCAATTATGTTTTAATGGTAGCTGTTTGTCTGGAGAAGAGAATGTTGAGGCTGTCTAGATGAAGTCCTGAGGTTTGAAGGAGACTGAGTTGGTTTTTAGGCTGAGTTAGAATGCAGATATCCAGAAAAGAAAGCACTTTAACTGTTTATATTTCTATTAATGGTAGAAATGGTGATGAGGTTTCCAGTTCTTTCAGATATTCTGGAGGTTTCCCAAGGCACATCACTTCCAAACAGAGCTTATTAGCTTTTTACCACTCACAGCTGGTTTGACACTGCGAAAAACTTTTCACAATAATCTTCTGTTTGTAGTCATAAAAACTTTTTATCTGGTACTTCACAGCCTTTGAATATTTTAACATGTTGTTGCTAAAGATGATGCTTAGTCTCAGTTTCTCCACAGTCCAAACTGTGTTTGGGGACTGTGATTCTAGAGGACTGCCGTCTCCTGTTGATGCTTTTTTGTGTCCTGCATAGACTTTGACTTGAATTGATACTGTTCAAGAGTACTGGAGAGTTTTACACTCAGATATACCATGTTGCAGCCCTTTTAGATACTTTCACCAAGGATTCAGTAGTAATTTACCTTGAAATGCACATTTAGTGACTTGACTCAAAGGAACAGCTCTTTTGCTTCCAGGAAAATGGTTGCTTGGAATACAACATATGGAATCAATTTGTATTAGTTGGAAGAGTTACTAAGAAGAAATTGTGAGGGGTTTTTTTTTTGGTTGGTTTTTTGGGTTTTTTTAACACCATAAGCACTCTGCACTAAACAGCTTTAACAGGCACTCCTAATGATTACCCCACATTTAAGGCTAGTGAATAGAAAACTGTATTTAGGCATAGTTTTTTACACTTTGTGGAAGTTTCACTAGGTCTGCTGTTTTTATGTACTTCTTGTGAGGTGACTTACCTGGCCTTAAAGCAGCTCTCTGCAAATGTTGGAGTGCTGAGAAATTCAGTACAAGATGAAAAACCTCCTGTGGACAAACACTAGGACAGTCAGAGTGTCCTGACCAATTTTTGCCACTGGTCTGTCTGTAATTGTGACCAAAGCACAGACATTACTTACTCAGCAGTGATGCTGTCAACTCTGTCCTGTCTTCTTCCTTAGAGATAAATTTGCAGTAATTAAATTTTCTCTTGGGTTTCACAAGATCCTGCTCATATATGCATAAATCAAATCAAGACTTACCTCACAGTCAATCCAGTGTTAAGACAGTCTGTGAATAAGCTCCAGTCAGAGGAGGTACCATGGGCTTCCTCCTTTGCACAGCTACTCTTTTTGTGCAGCAGTAATCTCTATGACAAGCATGTGCAGCTATCAAGGATTTAACTTATATGCAAATTTAAAGGTACACAATTGATTCTCTTCTGCATGGAAACATCCAGACAACAAAATGTTAAACTTACTGTTGTTTTTTTCTCATTTTATTCTACCTGTGTCTCACTTATCCTGCTGCTTAAGGGGCATATGTCACTGGGCATACAGTAATAAAGCAGGAATATTTAGAATTTTTAAGAAGACTGTAATCTTCCGATTTTTTGTTTTGTTTTTGTTTTGCTTTGTTTTGTTATTTATTCATGAGGGACAATGCACTGATTTTGTTTTGGCCTATCTAAACTCCATAAGGAAGCGAAAAATTTTTATGACATAATTGTCATATCTCTAGAAATACTCTACCTGAGAAAATGCCACATGACAGGAATCCTTATTATCTTCTGTAACTCCTCACTTCACAGTTCTCCTTAGTTACTGACTCTAGATTTGAAATTGCAAGAAATGGTGAGATCTGCCCCAACACTGTCAAAAAGGGAAAGCCCAAAAAAGCCCATGAAGATACAAGAGACTTCATACATCAATTATGAGTACCAATTACAGGTAATCAAGTGATTCTCAAAGAAGGTGTTCATGTAGGTGTGATGTTAAGCATAAGGCCTAAGACTTTCACAGCTTTATGGGATATTTAGTCTTGTGTCCTGAATCCTGAAGACAGGTATCTGTTGTGTTACCTCCTACAGTCCCCAGGCATGCTCCAAGCCTGCACGAACACAGGTGATTCTTGCCTCAGAAACTTTATAATGTAACAAAATGTCCATAGTACTGTCTGTAGATACAAATGCAGACACTGGCATGTATTAAGCTGAGGTTTTACATTTTATGGTGAACAGCTTTGCTTCTTGTTAAAGGAAGTCTTTTTCTTTTCTCGTCATCTTTGCATATTTCATGGAGAGCAGATACTCTGGGCTTGCATGCACACTGCCTCTTTGTAACTGGCCTGACCCCAAGCACTCTTGATTTTTATGAAACCACATCCCTCTCAGTCTCTCCGTTATGAGAGTGCTCTTGTCACTTCCTCCCTGTTCAGCTCTGGTTAGCCTGCTGCACTTAGCTCCTGCCCCCACCTGTGGAAAGGTTGTGTCTTCATGATCTGCTCTCTCTAAATCTTTTTCAGGGCATTGTCTCAGGAGCAGAACTGATGAGGCAGCAGTGGAAAGGGGGTAGGAACCCCTGGGAGGATCCTCCCACAACCTTCTTTCCCAAGATAAAAAAAAAAGAGCATGGATAAAAGTAAATGATGTAATAGCCTTTCTGCTACAGAGCATAAGGTGTAACTAAGCCCTAGGGACATAGAGGTAATGTTGAAAATGCTAATGCCTTAGTGGATTTTTGAGACATCTTGATAAAAATTAGTGGCTAAAAGACAAATGTTGCAGAGTGGAAATGTCATTAATAAAGGGAAATCAAAGTGTAAAGAGACCAGGTGAAGCACAAACTTGCACTTGAATTAAGCAGGTGTGTTGGCTGAATTAATTTCTGCTGTAAGAGCATACAAAACATCAGCACTCCAGCTGCTGAATTTGTGGGATATTTCAGATTACAATAGATATGAAAGAGACATATTAATGGTTATTATTGACATGTTAGTACATGTGAGAGGTGTTTTTTAGCGATTTTATTAATATTTAATTTGTGAATTAATGAGTAAACCAAAGATACATAATGCAAAGCATGGAAAAAATGTTATTTCTACAGTGGTTGTGGTAGATGTGGCATTGATAGCTTTTACTGTAAATATTATTAATTTTGTCTCTATTATAATAATTAACAGTTAATAATCTGGTCACTTTAATTAACATCTTACCCATAGCCTAAACTGATTAATATATTATATAATTTTTATACATTTACACACAAAATTTATATAGACACAATATATATGTGTGCATATTTGTGTGATAGGCATATGTATATTATATATACTTTTTTTTTTTTCTTTTTCTCCTAGGGAACAGATGAAATGATCATACAAATAGGTTCATAGTTTAATTTCTTTTCCAGCAGTTTCAACAGAAGGAAAAGAAGAAGCAGTGATGGAAAGAAAAAGAAAATAGGGGTCTGTTTTACATTTAATTTGATTGCTGGGAAATGACAAGTGAAATTTCTGTAGCTAATTAATTTTGTTACAGTTATGTTTAGTTCATATAGCCACATTCTGAGAAGGGGCAATTGCTCTAGTGCCATTGACTTCACAGTTCCTAGTCTCCAATGAGTCTAATAAATTACTCCAATTTAAACATGATTAGGAGCAATTCCTGCAGTGATACATTCTAAGAATCAAGGAATACACTCAAGATTTCCTAGCTTTCTGCAGTAATAATGAAGAAAACATTCACATTTTTTGGTCAGCTGGGATCCTTGTCTTGCCTGTGGAAAGAATCTGTGTGGGATTTCTGGGGTCAATAAAATTCTTTATTTAAAAAGGGATGACGAGGGATGTAACAGAATGAATACAGGGCCATCAGTCTTTGAAGCACAGAATGTTATTTGCATTCATCTTGGTAACCTATTGGCAGGCAGTATGGCTCTCTGTGCAATTTACACATGTCAGTCACAAATTTTGCAGTACTTTAATGTAAGAATATTTGATTCATAAGTCCCCATGACCCATGGATTTCTAACAGTATCTGGAAATAAATATAAACATGATGAGCATGGTTTGTCCCTATTAATGCTTGAATCCCTCATTTAAGATTTTAGCAGAGTTAGTGAAAAATATAGATATATCTACCTAGCAGAGGAAGGTATAGGCTAAATTTAAATACATAAAATGGATTTGTGGCTAGTGATTACTTCAAATATACCATCAGTTAGAACTGTTTGTGTCATTTGCCTGCAGAGAATGGAAGTAAGGATTGTGGCTTTTCGTTCTACCATAGAAAAAAATCTTCTCAGAGTGGATTATACCAAGTTAATGATAACTAACCATATCAAACTAATAATTAGGCAAGACAAGCTTGTCTTGTAAATATCCTTAGGAAACCAGTTATGATCTGGGACCCACTGAGACCTGGTTGCCATCAGGATCTGCATAGTTGCACAGCAATTGGTCTGGCAAGTGAGCTTTAGTTTAAACACAGTGATTTACCAGATACCCATCTTGGGCCCTTCTGGAAGTGACTAGTGCCTCCTTATTATCTTAAATAGCTCATAAAGCGGGCTTGTGTTCAGGTTCTGGATCACTAATTGCTGAGGAATTCTATCCTGCCACTCATTCGACACAACAGACAGGGATGGGCTTGTCCACACACGGACCTCCTGGCTTGGCTATGGTCAACAACTGGTTCTTCTGAAAGAGGCAGCTCAGGGAAAGAGGTAAGAAGGAGAATTAACTAATCTCAGACTAGTACCAATACTAAAGGTATGCAGAAGAATGTTTCTTTAAAAGAAAAAAACTGTATTTTGTTAATTTTAGACACTAGTAACACTGAAGATAATCTCAACTCATTCAGGACAAGACAAGAAAAGAATCTTGTCTTTTAAGTCCTCTTTCTGTGCAATCATCACACATGAGATTACTCAAGAGAGAACTGTATGGGTGCTGAGGCAGTAGGGGATGATACTTCCTCTGCTCTTGTCCCTCTCCTGATCTCTGGCCCTCATCACAGTCTATTTCATAAAGAGATGCCGCGCATTCCTCTAAAACCACGAAGGAGAAAATGCAGCCCTGGATAAAGGCTTCACATAGTAGTGAGCATGATGTGGCAGATCTGGTCACCGAATGGAGGCAGAAGAAAACAACGCGCACTACACCTCCTGAAACAGAGGCTGCCGCGTTATCCTTCTGTCCCTCTCTTTTGTTTACACCACTGCACAGGGCCTCCTGGAAGGACCTTCTCTAAAGAGCCAGGCTGGTCTCATGAGCGCTGCGATCACCCGGTAAAATCACGTCCCGGTTCAGA
>VWYP01027624.1:2953-24286 GCA_013400435.1 Pycnonotus jocosus | reverse complement strand
TTACGTAGAAGGTTAGGAAACAAGATTCTTCCGTATAATTATTGTCCTCCCTAATCATATTCCACTGCATATCACCTCGCACAGCAAAGTCTCATTGTTCCCTCCTACCCATTGTACCAGTCATTTAAACTAGTATATATATATATATATATATTCCCCAGTCTGCATAATTTTAGACATCACCTCCGCGCACGCCTCTGAGCCCGAAGCAGAAGGTATCAATGGGTTATAACTTCGGTAGGACTGGGTAGCGTCATACAGCCCCGGGTTCCCGTCGCTGGGTGGGTGGGCAGCTACCGGGGCCGCCGTGCCAGGATGCACTCTGCTTTTTTAGGTGGGTTAGTTGATAAGCAAATTTTCCCTCTAATTTGCTTATCAACTCGACTAATTTAAAAGCTTTCCTTGATTAATGGCAGGCAAGTTACGCAGAAACATACACTTAGGAGAACTCCTTGCGTCTGAACAGATATCTCCTGCCCACACGCACCGTATGCCTAACAATCCCTGCTTAACTGTGACTGTAGCCTTCAAAGTGAAGTGCGTCTCTCTAGTTCTCCAGTGCAGGGTGAATGCCTGCAGTTTGTACCTCCAGGCATTACAACATGCCTCAGCCCAGCTGAAAACAACACTGCAGCTGGAGTTCAGGCGGCCGCGGAGGAGTGTCACTGCCGGCAGCTCTGCCAGGGACGCTGCCAGGGGCTGCCGTGGGGCTCTCGAGTACTATCAGGTTCAGCCTTGTGCCTGACTCTTCACAAGCTGTCTAACCACCCGGTAGGAGCTACCCGAAGCGTGACTCAAAGGCTGACTAGCATCCAACTCATGAATTACAGAAAATTGATGCCCTGCTTAAAATTCACAGCAGTGAATTTGTAACGTTCACATTTCTACGTGACAGTCGTCTTGAAGGAAGATAACATCTAACAGCTCCTGAGTTTCCCCCTTGTAACACTGTGGGAATAACATGGCAAAGGCCAAAAAGTCTCTCTGTTGCTCATTCACACACAGTGCACACATCAGAGTATTGTGCAACAGTTTCATGATTTGTAGCACATCAGTATAATATCTATCTCTGAGAAACTACACTGGTGGGGTTAGTTTGTTAGACTGGCTGGGAGTTTCTTGACTGGATATTAAAGCCTTTCTTCTTATGAACCTTTCTTGCCCAGGTGAGCAAATTTTACTAATCTTTCATGTCTACATATCAGGTACCAAAGCTGCTATAAATTTAAAAATCTCAAATTTTAATGGTAGCAATCTAGTCTGCATCAGCTTCTTAATTAGATATTGTTGAGGCAAAGAGCTGACATTAGAATTAGGAGACATCACCATTGAAGAAAGTATATAATGAGGCGTGTATAAAGTCTTGTTTTGTCATCCATTCATCTCTAAACCTTCGTCATTTAAAGAAGAAAATAAAAAATGTTCCCCAGCTCCTAACAATCCTTATTTTCCATAATCTTCACCAATTATTTTCAGAACAAAAGTTCATAAACTTAACGTGGGAGTCCAAATAGTCTTAGAAGAACAAATTCTATCCTACCCTCAGGCCCTATGTTCATTTTGTTCTTGTATTTCTGTTGATTGCAAAGTTGTGTTTCTTTTAAGTGACACGATCTTGAGTTACTATTTTCTTATTAACTCTCTGATGTTCCTAATGAAACAAATAGCTCGCATCATCCAGGTCATTCTTTGTTCTAAAACAGAGGGGTTTACACTAGGTGGATGTTAGATATATTCAAAGACTGTCCAGTAGGAGACAGCGACAGTTTGGGGATCATAGCATCTCTCTACTCTGTGCACCTGCAGTTCAAAACACTACAGAATTTTGGCACTAATTTGTGCTTCTGTAGTGAAAAAGAAGATCTGGAATCCTGTTTTCCAGATCCCTAAACTTCATATGAGTTATGAAGTCATATAGATTAACATGAGGTGCCCTAAATAGATTTCCTGAATTTTAGCATTTCTTAATATTCATTGGAGTTTTTTACCATATATATTTCCAAGTATTAACACATACTTAAATATAAATATTGAAATAAAATTATTTTGCAACAGATTCAATTTATAGAAAGAAAATTGTAAAACCGGGCACATCTATTTTTAATACAATGCTGGATTTTACCCTGAAATGGGCAGCAAGTATTTTTTCTAGTATTTTCCATTATTTTTAGTAGGTTTTATTTATACAGTGTAGTTTTTGAAAAATATATCTAAGACATTCCCTATGAACATGCAGTGGATTCCAAAGTGCACCCACTCTGATGTGGAAAAATACCCATTTTAAAGCTCTTTTGTGAGGTGCTCAAATTCCTCCTTACATCCCTGACACTTCAGAATGGCACATGCCTTGTACTGGAAACTCTGGGGCTGAGAAAATGAATATTGATATTGAATATCAAAATATCAAGAGCAGAAACCATTACTCTATAAGGGTAATTTTAAGTTACCAACACAGAGAATATCTACATGCAATTGTCTGCAGATGGGAACAAACCAGGCTGCAGGATCCTCTACTTGGATGAATTTTCTCATCTTGAAAGAAGAGGTCTTTTTGCTCTTAGCTGAAGATCAGCATGATACAGTACACAAATTCCAGAGTGGTCAGGACAAGTGGAATGGCTTTTAGTGAACAATTAATTGGCAGGTTATCTTTTGGATATTATTACAGCTGTTCCTGCTGATTATGGCAGATGCCAAACCGTGGAGGGCCACAGACTACCCAAACCAGGAACCAGAAAGCTTGTCCATGCTTAGTGAGAGAACAGGAGACCCTATCTCCTGTTTTGGCATGTTTGCTTGTGAGTCTGGTGCAAAGAACACCACTGCACCTGAGCTTTAAGTACAGTAGTACTTGCTAAAATGTCACAGATTAGATAAAATGTTTGAGGTAAAGCTTAGGAAAAAATATAGAGAAATATAAGAGAAAAGACAGAGAGAAAAATATGTCTTACAGGAAAAAAGGATATGATGAAAAATGTGGATCAGAAAAAAGGCAGGGGAATTTGACATATTTTTCTTTTACCAATAGCAATATTTTCAAGTAGTTCTTTGGAAGAGGTAATACTTTGTCACACCATTCCCTCTTGTTCCTTAAATATTTATGTATTCCCCAGGCTACCATGGCCAGCTATGCCAAGGAACAAAGGGACTGGGAGATCTAAGAAAATCTCAACATAGAAGTGTACAGATTCAAGAAGAAGTGATGTGGTCCATATTCTTACCCCTGCAGGATCATCTTTAAGCCTCATCTGTGTATCAATGCTTGCACACACAGGCACATCACATTATGTCCTTTGGACTGCTTCTCAGCAAATATTGCTTAAACAGCCAGTTGTGCCAACGTATCATATCAGTAACTCTACTAGTACCAGGAGGGAAGAGCGAAGGACCAAGATGGAAGGGTATTATCTAAACCTACATTTGATTGCCTATAAACCAACAAGGTAAACCTCAACAGTGCTGTCTTTATGCCCCACAAGGTGTAATGTGTTGGTAATCATGGCTGGAGTGTGTAAGAACAGAACTGGCCAGCTAATGGAGATGGATTCTTAATGGCAGATTTTTGTATCCTTTTTAAAATATGATTTGAAGACTTGGGAAGAATACAAAGCAGATGACAGGGGTAGGTTTTAGCATTGTTGTGGGCAAGGCACTCTCAGGTAGCTGATGCACCCTTGCTCATATTGCTCTATGAACAATCCCCTAACTTGGAAAGTAACTGAGTAAAGCTGCTTCTTGCTTACACGGGAGTGAATTGAATATACTTCAGTAAAAATCCATGCAGTTCTACCAGTGCAAGCCTGCTGTGTAAGTGATGTGAGAATCAAGCCCTGTTTCACCAGCCATTGCAAAGGGATAATTTATGATTTGGGTTGTTCAGCTGCTGCCACAATGCTTGAGGCTGGTGTCAGTGGTGCTTAGGAATTAGTGCATCTTGTGCCACACACAGAGGTGAGAAGAGGGCTTGGCTGGGGTTTGTATTCCTGTTAAAATCAGGGAGTGAATGGGCATTTCTCACAGATTCTGGCATGGTGCAAGTGGAGGACAGCTCTGAGCCTAGAGGGGTTGCCCAGAATGCTAGGCAGTGTTTCTCCAGCCCATTATGCAGGCCACGTGGAACACTATGAAGGCCAAGATTTTTATTATTTACTTAGTGAAAAGGTGTAGCAATACCTTGTGATGGTCATATTAGCTGAAAACATGTTCTTTACTGTCTTGTCTGAACTCTTGCCTGCTTACTGTTATTTGTCACCAGAGACAGCTTTTCAGTTCTGTTTCCTGGATCCTGGTTTCACTGTTTGGATATATTCTTTTTGAATGCTTGCGGGAGATTGTATCTTCATCAACTAAAAGGAGAAATAAATAAAAGAGTGAGAAGCTTGCTTTGCTGAGCAATTAAACTCTTAATTTTTGCAGTGTAATTCTGGAAATAGGTCTGGTTTTGTGTGCATTGGGCTAAACACAATTTTAATTTCACTGTTTGTCTAAATGGGGAAAGAATGTCTAGGAGATGTGATGTCATACTTAGCAGTAGGACACAGCCATTCATTTGGAACATCATGGTCTGTGCTAAAAGGAAGAACTTGTTTTTTAAATAAATTGTGTTTTAGGTATTCCTGAGTTTTGGCAGGAGAATGAGGGGCACCCAAGTGAGATCATTGTGAGTTTCCCATGCCTCCCTTGGTTTGGAATTCACTCATCAGCAAATAGAAACCAAGTTTTGATTGTGGCAGCACTGCATATAAGTAACTGCTTGGCCACCCATTGCAAAAAATCATGTCCTACACTTTCTGCTGGTTTCATTCCCACAAATTTCAACCCACACAATTGAAGGGAATTATCTGTTTCTAACAGAAGCCCAGGCATTTGGCAAAACAAAAAGTCCCATTTAATTTGGTATATTTTTAATCTCACTACATTTTTGTTCTTTAAATTGTTCTCTGTTCAGCACTAGTGGTATTATTTGACTGTAGAAATAGCAGGGCTTTGTTTGTTATTTCCTGCAAATGTTTGTATCTTGAATGCTTGTGTCTTAGACATATTCAGGGGTTGACTTTGCCTGTTGTGCTTTCAAAATTCAGGAGATTAGCATTAAGCTTTGGCAAAGATTTATGCTGTTACCAAAGATCTTTGGACAAATGTGGACTTAAAAAAATGAACCTGATGCTAATGACATTTGTAGGCCAAATTCAGCTATGTCATAAATCACAGAAAAGGTTGCATGCAGTGTTAATCAGAGACAGAATGATGAGGCATATATGCTTACAACTGGGTAACAGCAGTGTCTAAGGCTGGCCTTGAATCTGTAAAAAGAGGGTAACTCAAGCTAGTGTGTGCATATGTGGTGTGTGAGTGTATGTATATCAGGGAAAGTAAAGCTTTATCCCACACTGGCTGTAGGAAAAAACCTTAATCTGGATTTATTTGTATTTCACTCCCAGAGTGACGTAAAAGAGTCTTAGAGCCAGTCGGTACTGCACAAAGGAGTCAGGTGCAGAGATATATATGTGCTCAGAAAGTGAGCCAGCCCTGTGGCAGGAGCAGTGGCACTGTACAGGGGCAGCCCCCTGGCTCCAGTGCTGCAGAGCTTGGCTGCTTGGCCCTGGGTTATGGCGAGGGGCTCCAGTGTCACCCACACACCTGTCCTTCTACCACCTGCTTTCACACAGTTATCACTTCCTCTTGCCATCAGTGCTCCACAGTTTGAACTCCTTGACCAGTTTCAGTTTTTCACCTTCAAGCTCAAATTGTAGCTTTTGGATGCTCTATTGCTTTCTTTTCTTCCTGGGTTGTTGTATCCCTCCTAACCCGTATGTGCTACAAGACTGACCTACCACCTTCTATCTACCCCAGATACCTGATGTTTCCAGAGCTTCACTGCTCCTACCTGTGCAGTCCTGATGTGTAGAATGCTCAGTTCCCATTTTTGACTCCAGCCTTGACTTACAAAGCAGAGGAGGGATACCTTCAAGGTTGTCTCCTGATAAAAACTCTTCAGATTTGCTGAGACAGTGAAATACTTATTTCTTTGATTAAAAACAACTTCTCTATTCACTTTAGAGTTTTTCCATTTCTGCCCTAGCAATGATTAAGACAGACACCACGTGGACCTTTGAACTGTGAGCAAACTGCAGAACATGTTAAGACCAACAGATGTGTTAAAACTCTTTCCTTCTGGTGAAATGAAAGGCACAATTAGGTGTCTAGATATGAAATAGCTGTAGACAATAGAAGCCACAGCTGGAGGTATACAAACCTGAGCAAAAGACTGATTGAGGAAGATTGAGTGAGCCTGTAATAGAATGCAAACTGAAGCTGCTGCTGTCATGAAAAGTTCTTGCCCATCCTTTTTTCCAGCCTTTTATTCCCACCCTTGCACCTGTTCTCTGCTCTGTGCTGACCTGTGTGTTAGTGTAATGCATTGGCAGCTGAAACAGGGAACAGCATGGCTAAAAATCACCTATTGAAAAAATACCCTACGTTTATGACATTAGTTCAGTTGCATAAAGTCACTGAATAGCCATGACTCTGAGGACATAGCTAGCAAGATCCCTGGCCCTAGTCTAAAATCCAAGGGAATAAGTAGTGATTTGGTATTCCATGTGCAAGTGGGAGAAGGAGAGAGGAGTATGACTCTGGGTAGAAGCAAGGGAAGGACATTCTCAGATGCAGGGTTGGCTAAGAAAGCACATGGGTGAGGAAATGAAACATCTTTATCCTTCTGAGCTGTGTGATGCACTAACACCTCACACTGATGAATGAACTTGATTGCAGCAATGAAATGTTTGTTTTGTAGAATACATTTCCTCAGCCATCACAAACTATTTTATAAGAACTTGATATTGTGTAACTGCTGGCATCCTAGCATTCAAGCTAGGCTACGCATTTTTAAAACACACGATCTTTCAACATGTGCTCCCACAGAGGCTGTCCTCAGAGCTAGTGTCAGAGTAGAGACCTTTATATGACCCCTGTGACATCTGCCTTTGTGTGACTTGAGAAGTGGTCTGAGTCTATTCAGAATAGAAATGCCTCCAAGACTCTGCTTCCTTCTGCATACAGTGATTAATATAAGATGAGATTAATTCTGTTTTAATGTAAATTTAAATATAAATTTCTTAATGCTAATATACAAAAATACACTGAAAAGTAAATATGCATGCTTTGACAAATATCAATTACATATAGTTATATCACGACACTTTTCTTAATCTTTCCAGAAGCAATAAAATTCTAGCATGCCATATAGATCATGGAATGAGATAAAACAAGTGTTACTATGAAATCATGAGGGTGATGCTCTTTTCTAAGGAACTATAGTCAAGATCATCTGGCTATTCTTATGTTTCATCATGTCCTATTCTGGGTTGTTTTCCATGAGATTTCTGGAAGATACTTTTCCCCTTAATAAAATAAATTCATATTCATTTACCATAATGAAATTCGAAGTAACTTTCAATTTAGAGTTTTAGTTTCCTGATACCAATTTCTTATGTAAAGCAGCTGCTATTTTAAGTCTTTCTCTCTTGCTTGTTCAAGGAAGAGTGTAATGGGCTTTGGCTGGCTATCTATAGCAACTCTAGGATGCTTGGCTTTTTCATTTTAGCACATTGCAATTTAATTAACTTATATATTTAAGATATTAACACTAAGATCCATTTGATAAAATGAATTTAATGTGTTATTTATGAGGAAGACACTTAAAGATTTCAGTAATTCTTAAAAACATTTATATTTTTTCCTTCTGACTTTTTGTTTTACACTGTATTTTATAGGTCTTCTTTGTATTTGATGTAGGTTTTGAACTTCAGATTTATGTCTCAACACCTCGCAACAAATTTTGTAAATATTCTGTGGGGGCTTGGTCCTGAAACATAAACATTTCTTCTTATTGAGGCACTGAAGAAAAACAGACCCCCTCATTTATTATGTGATATCCAGGAGGCTAAGGAGATTTTGATCTCTCTCTTTTCAGGAACATCTTCTTCAGTAAGAATAATGAAATGTCATCATGCTAAGGTGAATCATAATAAATGTTATGTCTTGGTTGACACCGAAAAATAAATCAAAGAAAGTTGTGAGAAATATTGGTGACTTTTTTTTCCACAGAGATTTGGACCAGCTCTATAAATTAAACAGTACGCGATGACAGCTTTGAGGCGGTAAGTAAACCATTCAGTAGATAATCTCCATAGTAACAAAAAAAGTTTAACCATCTCAAACCAAAATAGCACATCTGGACCTGGCTGTGTCATATGGCAATAGGGAACATTTTATTGCTGTTAGAAGTCACAGCACACAAGAAAACTGCACAGCTTAATTGTTTTTAGTAGAAATCAGTGAAGTACAAGCAATGTGTTTGAGAGGATTCTGATCCTACAAGAAATTATATATTTGCTCACCTTTGTGCTGTGTAAAGATCCTGTTGTGATCCATCTGCTGCTTGCAAGTTAGCAGTAAAAACAGGCTCTCCCTTAATGAGTGTGGAGTCCAGTCCTAAAAATTCTTGCTCATGAGAGTAGTCCTAAATCGTTAACAGAATGCATTTGAGTAATAACTGATTCACTACAGTCCTAATTAGCAATATTTGATTTTAATTGCACTAAACTTCAAAGCTGAAGACCTATTTTACAAGACAAATTCTTTAGTGCTAAAGATGGAATAATTTAATTGGTGTGGGTGCAGAAACTTGTAGATAAAGACTGAACTGCTGAAGGGAATGCAAAATTTTCTTCAGTAAGGACAAAGTTGTGTGTGACATCCATATCTCTCCCTGAGAACAAAAAGGAGCAGGGGCTCCACTTTTCATCTTGTTCAATCTACACAAACTTTGGGTCAAGCCTTGCTAAACTAGTGCATAGCTGATGGTAGGAGGCATCCACAGGGTGGTTTTTAGGAGTTGTGTGGGGTTCAGTTGCTCCCTTATCAAAATCCTCACTTTTGGCTTAAATATGGGGTGTAAATTTCCCCCTTTCTAAGCCTGCAAGTAATCAGGGAAGAAAACAAGTATAACCTTCATTCCATCTTTTTTGTGAAATTGCCTCTTTCATGTTTTTGTGAAATTGAAATTTTGTGAAATTTTCACTTCATCTAGTGAAATGGCATGGGGGTTTGTAGAAATTTGTAGGTATGGGCCTTAGCACAAACTGTGTCTCTGAGCTAAACTCTTCCAGAATCTGTGCTTCCTGATGCTTTTCCTATGCTGGTGTGTTTATGTATCTCTTTTTGCTCAGGCCCAGACCTGTTCTCAAAGGCACATTTTGAGCCTCCAAATCAATGAAAAACTGTGTCCCTAATCAGCTTTCTGAGACTCTGCGAGAGATCTGCATCCAGTCTTGACCTCCTGTCAAGCTCTGACAGGCTTCCCTATGCTTTCAGCTCATCCTCATCCATACATCAATACAGGAGAACTAAAAAGGGCCAACATGGGCTCCAGAAGCAGGAGTAGAGATATTTATAGATTTATGCCAATAACAGTAATGTACAGCGATTTTCACTCATTTCTGGTACCGCCTCCTTCCTCATGGTACCACAGCATGGTTTGTGTTTCTGTCTTTCTGTACTAACCTGCTCTTCCTAAGTTCTACCAGTTCACTCTGGGACAGGTCCCTGGACAGACCGAGCACCAGAAAACCCTGTGGATGGGGATGTCCCTGTGTGAAAGGATTCTTCTTCCCTTGCTTAAAAAGGATAGAGTCTGCCCATAGCAAAGCCTCCCTATGTAGTAATCTCTAAGTACAGTTCAGACTTCTCTAGAGAAGAGTTTAGTTTGAAGGGATAGTCAAGTCTGTTTCCACTGCATGTACCAAAAATATTCCCTAATCCTGACCTAAAAGGATAGCTGCAGTCACAAGCCAGGATTTGCAAAGTCTTGGCACAACAATGTCCATGATAACAAATTATTTGACATAAACCCTTCCAAAACAAAAAAGACATGCAGCATAGAGACAGGTTTATAAAGCTGGGTGATGAAGCAAGGTCACTGACTCTAATCTAAATGCAACAATACTAGTTTTGTATCACAAAAGGCCTCCTAAGCAACCTTTCCACGCCTCACTGAAAGCATGTACTTCGTCATCTTCCTTATGTTCCCTTGTGAAATAATTTCGTAGAGATATTTTGGGTGGGATTCTCATCTGCACATGTTTATCTTTTAATGCAAATGTTTCCATCATCTATGCTCCCTTTGGCTGTGTGAGCACGCTGGGCATTGTTTTAGGCTGGAGGATATCTAGGTAATTATTGCATTGCACAACCACATCCTTTATAATTTAAGGTTACCAGTGCTTCAGCAGCTCTGAGACCCCAACTCAGACTTTAACAATGTGTTGCTAAAACAGGGGGGTAAATGTTGTTTATACATTGCATTTCTGGACAAAGCAAATTTCACTTGCACCTGCCAATGGGCAACTGATAAATATACACTGGTAGAAGCTCAACAGCAGTGGGCAGAGAGTTAGATAAATACCACAAGACACTTATCAGCCTTGAAGGTTAGTGTTTTCCCAGCTCTCACACTCCAGTAGATATAAACTCTTTTCTTAAAAAAGATTAAAAATAAATAAATCCTCTTTGCAAGGTAAAAAAATTTAAAATGCATATTCAAAACACAAAATAAATTCCTCTCAGAGTCTATTGCAGTTATCTGCTAGGTTTCCTGCCTCTCAGATGTTAATTATTATTTAATCAAAATTTGTGGTCAATTTTTAAATATAAAAGCGTCTCATATGACTGGTTGCCAATTCTGAAGTCTAAAGGCCTTGCTTTATATTGCTGTAGTAGAACAGAAAATATAATCAAAGTTTGACCTTCAACTTTAATCCTATAAACAGAGAATTTGCTTACTTTACCTTGGAAACGGATGTGATTCATCACAGTAGCCCATAAATAACATGTCAAACTGTTAGACCGATCAATGAAAATAAGTTATTGAAAAATAATGTGATTGTAAAGTCTCTATGTAAACTAGCTTAGTGTTATTTTAAAATGAGGAGGGCTTTCAGATTGAGGTAAATATTTTTTTAAGAAGAATAGTTACTATGTAATAAATGCAGTAAACATTAAACATATTTGCCCTACGCAAGATATTCTTTTTCACAAAAAGTACCTTAATGTAAATAAGCATTAAAACTCCAGAGGAAGAACTGGGCTTCACTTAGATCAAGACTGCAAATGGCAGGTTACCTAAACTGTCTCTTGCTTATCATCATGCCTGAAACAAAAACAGAGGGTGAACTCTTGTCCATATGGGAGCTCACAGGAATGGTTCAGCCATGAAGAACCTGCATTTGATACCTCAAAGCTGAAAGCAGAAGTTCTTGGATGTGAACTGGATTAATTATGTTTCCACTATTTATTTGTGGGTATTGACTCTGAAGTCTGACAACAGCAATTTAAATAGGAAGCTGATGTTCCATGGCTTATGTTTCTAACAGGAATACCCAGAAAGTTAAGTATTTCACAAAAAATATCTTTTTGGATGCAAAACCTCTGATTTTAAAATTCTTTGATGTAGTAGCACAGCACACATTTAAACAATATGACCATACGAGGATATTGAATTGAATATCAAAATGGATAACCTAAATTTGCTGCATATGTGTTACCAAGCTTTACTGTCCAGGTAACCAGAATGTTATTTTACTAAACAGAAAGTTGAATTTGATTAGCCTGCTGTGTCAAAATCAGACCTTGTCTGGCATTTAGATCCACCAGCTGAAGTTTGTTTGCATTCCTTGTGTCACTAATAGTGGAAATAGGCAAGTTATTGTGATGCCAAAATATCAATAACATTTTTCATCCTACTTTATTACAAAGCATTTGTTTGTACATGATGGAGTCTTTCAATATAAATAATTAATGTATGAATAGGTTGTCTTGCTTTTCAATGAGACTGGGAGGTGATGGAGTTATATCTGCTGACAGGTATGTACCTTCCTTTTTACCTTTCATCGGTGCCATAAAAATTATTGAAAAATTCTCTTTTTATCTTATAAAGGAATCACTTTGCTGAGTTTATACTGTAAATATGTAAAGAAAGAATATAGCTTAAACAATGATGATTTTTTGAATAATTTTCTGCCAGAGCAGCTCTTTAGTTTTTTTTTTTTTTTTTTGCACAAATGTTACTTTGTGTTTTAATTTGTTAATATAAATGGAATATAGCTGCAGTCAAAAGGATTCTGGGTTTTCATGATGACAGCCGGAACCCTTTCCTGGCCTTTCTCCTGGTCGTTTACAGTTTATTTATTTACTTGAACCTCAGACCTGATGGGAGGAAATGAGGAAATGTCAGGAATCCCACGTGGACTCAGCAAATCTCTGCCAATAAGCAAGTCCAAGGACTGCTGAGTGGAAACCCTGCCCCCAGTGAAGCATCACCTTCCTCACCTTTCACAGAGCCTCCCTCGTGCACGGCCTCTGCCTGTCTTGGGGCACAGCTGTGGCTCCACCGTGTGACAAGTGGGACCCCCAGCACTGGAGGGGTCAGGCGGTCACTGGGGTCCCCCTGAGCACAGGGTGCTGCTTTCAGAGACCTCTCGTCCTGTTACAGTGGCAGTGCCGAGAGGACACCTCTGTGCACTCAGCACTCAGTGTTGCCAGAGTGCAGAAGAGCAGCTGCTCAGGTATGAGCATGCAGGACCCTGAAGAGAAGAGCTCATCCCAAGTGACTCTAGCTGAAGTAGAAATCTAAGGATGGCACCAGGGCAGAGCAGAGGAGAATAGTGAGGGCAGGGGAGCTGGGTGTTCTCTCACACCTCTCTGAAGCAGCTGCATTTCCATCCAAGCCAGCCACCCCTTGTAGAAAGAGAGGCTCTGTGGGCTGTGACCCACCCCACGTGCAGAGGGAGGCTGCTGTGGCCCTGCACGGTGGCATCTCCCCCAGACAGCTTCCCCACAGCCAGGGTACCCAGGGGAACAGGAGATCGATTTCCATCATGCCCCATGAAGGGAATGTAGCAAAAGACTGTTTTGAGAAGGTTGGAGTAATGATAATGAAAGAATTTTCGAACTGTTTATGTATAACTTCCTGAAATGTACGAGACAGAAAGAAAGAAAGCACAAAGGTGCCTTCCTGATGATTTAACAAATGGCATTGCCACTCTCATCTGCCTGGGATCTACACTCCTAGCTTTCATGTCTTGGTTGTAAAATGAACTTAGCACTGCAGTCAGCGTTTGCAGACATGCTTTGATATATTGTAATTTAAAGAACCTCTTAAAGAGTGATTTCCATAGACAACAAACCTTACTTTCTATTTCCTATTTATGGTGTACTGTTTTAGACAACTGAGTGTTAAAAATCATCTGTATGTTTACAAGACTTTTTAATGTCATCCCTTCTATAACATCACTTAAAGCAAACAGCACATAATTCTATGTGTTTTGCTATAATATTGTTTTTGATTTTACAGAGTTTTATTTTGTGTTTGAAGATTTATTTGTGGAAAGAGAGACTTTTGATAAGACTACTATAGTATCAATTCTGCAGTCAATGCTGGGCAGATGTAAGCAAATAAATTCAACTTAAGTTAGAGTGAAAATTTAAATTGCTCAGTCTGGGAACAGAGGTGAGCTTTCTTTAAAATACTTTAATTTCCCAAAGAAACTTTTTTTTTTTTTTTTTAAGGAAAGAATAATGAACTCTAAACAATGTTTTTGTTTTTGTGGTTACTATTAGTGTTTGATTAAAAGAAACATCTGTTTTAAGATGGACTAGCAGAATTATGTCATTACTGCTTTCTCTTGCATCTTTATCCTCTCACCCAAACATATGTTATGGGTCAGAAAACTTTTTTGTCGTTTATACTGATAATGCAACTAATTCACCCATGCATGCTGTGCTGGTCTCATAACACATGCCAGTTTATTTCACACATTACTCATCATGTTGTGGAAAAGAGAGCCTGAAATACCAGAAAGAAATTTGAAGAACATACGACTGTGGCTGAGCCAAGAGAAGTGGTACTGGGGTTTATAGATGCAGTTAATACTACTGTGAGCAGCGCTATTGCTGGCAATCCTGACAGTTAAAAAAAAAAAAAAAAAGTCACTTACCGAGTTCCTTGTGCTGGGTTGAGCAACTCACTAAAAATAAATCATCCATTCCTTTCTACTGCCAAGAAGCAGAGGAGAAATATAAGCGTTGTAGTTAACAGAAAGGCTGACCTTAGAGATTCTGCTGCCCCAGAGCTGACGAGATTATAGGGAAGAGAGAGTTTATAGCAGAGATTTTAGAAACAAATGCTTTAGGATTTCATTCCACATTTGGGAAAAAACCCACTGAAAAACATTCTGTCCTTTGGGACGTTTTTCACGACTTGTTTATCTTCCTCCATCAAGATTCAGCACTCATAAAATCTCATGCTGTGTTTGTATTGCTTTGTTGCAAGCTCTGGTTATTTTGTAGCAAAACTGCAAACAACTCATACTGGAGTAAGGTTGCTACTTGGCTGTCTAATTTTTCCTAAAAGGCAGAAAAAATAGATATACTGCTCATAGGGAAGTAGGCAAGATCGCTGCTCATGCTGACTCTAAAAGACAAATCAATTAATTAACTTGTTTATAAAATGTAATTATTGTTAATTGTTTCTATGTTATTTTTCAAGCACCCTGTGAGTGGGAAATACAAAAATGCCAAGCAGCTATTCTTTCATCAAAAGGATGACACAGGCACAATACTCTAAAGGGCATGCTAATAAAACTTCATGTATTTCTACCCCAAAAGTAAATTCCTACCATCTTTGAATGTACAATCCAGCTGTGAGATACAACAGAACTGAGTACATTCTATATAATTAAGGTTTTGTTTGTTTGTTTGTTTGTTTCCCAGAAAGGAGTTAATGAAATTATTTGCATTTTAAATTAGAACTAAGTTTGTTTGGGAATTCACAATCAATTTGGAATTTAGCAGGTTTCTCTGACCTATCCTAATATGTCTGCTAAAGGAAAATATCTACTTTATTTATATAGATGAATCTAAAGTGTACATAACATACTCCATAAGTTTTAAAACACATCTAGAACTGCAGCATGACAGGGCATCATAACATATATTCACATCGTTCTCTTTGGTGGAGGAAAGGTCAAATAGCACATAGAATTTAACAGTACCTTATATTCATCTTAAAATTCCTGAATCTTCACACAGGTTTTTTTCATGTTTCAAGGCTTCATTAATGTTACCGTTTTCTGGAAAGTCTGGATTCTTTTAGATGAAGCAGCAGTATTGGCCTTCAGTAATTTGTTTGATGGAAAATAATTCTAAAGTATATGAGAGGTAATAAATAAAACTGAACTTTCATTCCCTTTTTCAGCTTTGCTGTGATGTATTTTTTGGAATAGATTTACATTTATGACTAAGGATAGTGTCATCAATAATTTATCCTTCAGCAAAATGCATTATGTTATAAATTTAATCACACACCAGATCAGACTATTCTAATTTTAAGACTATGTCATAAAAAAACCCCCTTTTTACTGAGAGAGATGCCATATTTATCTGTGAGAAGTGCTTTAGCACTCACCCCTAAAGTATTATGCTACTTCAACAAGCCACTATCTGGATAAAATTCTAAAATATTTTTTGTGTTTAAAAACATTGTGAAGTTTGTTCCTCTGTTTCTGTTTTAATTGAAAGATATAGATATCAATAACTTTTGGGTTCTGCATCTCTAGAATTTTCATTTATTTAAGGTGGACATAAATATATACTCTCTAAGACTGAAATTATCTTGACAGATGGGAAAAAAGGACTTGAAATTAAAATAAATAAAATATTTTAAATGGAAAGAATGAGATAGCTGAATAATTAGTAGGAAATAATTTTCATTATCCTTTTTTATTTTTTTTAAGTTTACCTGGTAATGTTGACACTATAATTTGGGAATGACAACTTTTAATCTTTTCAGTTTTAATATAAACTTTGCATTTGAAAATATTTTTAATGCTAATTCATATTTTTAAAATAATGAAAAAAATAATAATTAGTTTCCTTTTCTCTGTCTAGTAGCAAAGGAATTCCATCAATATTTTAGTGTTTCTAGAGTTTTAAGCATCGGTGATGACAGGATATAAATATGTCCCTTTCAATCAATTCTTTAATTGTTTCTCCATTTATAGGATGAAAGAATACACTGATGTCAATATAGAAAAAATTAATATAGGCCATTTTAGGTATAAGTAAATCTTGTGAAACAACACTTTAATTTGCTCTTTTATTTAATGAAATACCACACTATTCCTTCTGCAGAAGCCATCTTGCAGATCTCTGAGTTCCTTAGCAATTAAAACAATCAACAAAACAATTGCACATTAAAAATAATTCAGTACTTTCGTTCTTAGATGCTGTGATAGAATTACATTTGTGGCTAATTCCATTTTCCTATTTCCTTTCGTCATGCCAGGTGTCAGGCATTTTTGAGTGATTTATTTTGCATAAACTCCAGTAAGCCTTGCAGAAATTATCCATATGGAAATCTTTGTTTACTCATTTTAGAAAATGTAAAACCTCTCCTTCTGTAATAAGAACTTGTCTTGTTTATAGACTGCTATCCTGGGAGTTTTTGTCGCTGCCATGATTTACTTGGAACAGCAGTTTAATCATGCTTGTATCATGGTCAATGCTTGGCAGTTGTGCGGTCATATGTATTTCCAGATCTGTGTCCTGTGTAATCCATTATCAAACTGAAGACAATCAACAATTACACTGCTTACTGTGGTGGCTTCAAAAACTTAACTGATTGGATTTGTTTTATCCCTACATATCTTATAAATTGATAAGTAAAGGATATTTCCTCTGAGTTAGAGCAAGCTGTTTTCCAAGAAAATTTTTCTGTGGCCAGCGATTATAGTGTGTTCAAAGCAAGAATGTGTCAGTCTTCCTCATGAATGTTTGGTGCTACTATAATATAAAGAGAATTTTTGTATTACTGTAATATAAAACAGAATTTCATACCATGCCTTTTCTATTTTCAGCAAGGTTTATTTTGAAACAGCTATCAAATCTGGTCAACTTCTACTGATACTGTTTATGCATTGCCAGTGATCTCTTAGTTGCATTCCATTTTTGATGAGGTTTTTGACTTTGCAATCCTAAATATTTTAGCACTAAAGTTTTAAATTTTTTGTAACTATATATAACGTCGACCTTTGTATACAAAACCACAAAAGCCAGAGAGGAGAAATGAACTGTCAATAGAAAGATCAAGAATGTACCTCAATTTGGAGGTAAAAGAGAAACTTCTGAGTCTTTATGAACTAGAGACCCTCTTCTAGTGGAAGACTACTAAGACAAAGCAGTCTACCCTCATTTCTGCCTTCTTTTCAAAAAAATTCCAAACACAATGAAACCTCTCCCTGTTGCTGTTTCTGACATTCAGCTAAATGACCGGGGGAGAACACTGAGCAGCAACAGCAGATGGAAATCTGTCCAAAAGGAGTATCTTAATCGTTCTTTTTGCATATAAACACAATCTCTGTGTGGCTTGTGGCTCGCAAAAGCAACCACTCTTACTCTTTCTTTTTTAGCCACTTTCTTTTTTCTCAAAGAATTAAGGATTTTTCAGAAGGATAATGAGACTTCTTTCCTCTTATCCCAGTGAGTTGGTATTCAATAACTGTCTTGGTATCTATGAAGGGCAGCATGATTTCCATCCACCCACCCACCATGGGTGCCATGGTTTAACCCCAGCTGACAACACATAGCCACCTGTTCATTCTCCCACAGCAGATGGAGAAGAGAATCAGAAGAGAAAAATCATAATAGTTTTCTCAAACTCATAGTTTTCTCAAACCTGAGAAAACTCATAGGTTGAGATATGGACAATTTAATAGGGAAAACAAAATCTGTGAACAAATACAGAGCAAAACAGGGATTAATTCACTGCTTCCCATGGGCAGGGATGTGTCAGCCATCCTCAGTTCAGCAAGGCTTCATCACATGTAACAGTGGTCCCTCTGATTGTCCCATCCTTTCCCCTCCTTCCTTCAGCTTTATGTACCAAGCATGACATGGCATGGCACACAGTGTCCTTGTGGCCAGCTGGGGTCAGCTATCCTGACTGTGCTCCCTGCCAAGGGCTTGTGCATCCGCATCCTACTCAGTGGTGTGAGGGTATGAGGAACAGAAGGCCTCGACTCTGCCTGAGAGCTCCTTAGCAATACCAAAATCATCCCAATATGTTCAACATTCATTCCAACACTAAAAGCACAGCTCTGTACAAGCTAATATTGAAAACATTAAGCTAAAAAAATTGCCTTTGTCCTTAATTTCTGTTTTGCTGATGTCTCTTCAACTGGCAGCAGCATTTCAGAGCTTATTTAGGAAGAACCAAAGACAATACTCAACTTTACAACAACACTCAAACTTCTGTTTTGATGGAAGTCTTCTCCATCTATTCAATGTCTGTTGAACATAGATATTAAATCTGTTCAAATTCCATCAATCAGAGAAGCGGTTATAGTACTAAATTCCAGAAATTTTGAAAGCTTGTGACAGATCTGATCTACTCCTTAAAGGCATGGCCTTGTGTGCTTTTCTGAACCGTGGGATCAAGATCTACCTCATGTGCTGATTGTTGGGGGGGCACATGTCCTCCACTCCAGTACCTCTTAGGAAGGAGTTCACAGGTGAGTTTTCATATTAAATTTCAGTTGACACACACTGTAGTTGTTTGTTACTTGATTGTGACTGGCTTCCAGGACAACTTGTGGCAGTTTCAAACACTTAAAGTAAGATTTTTAATTTTCTTCACTGAATTTCCAATTTATTTGAGATATTGATTAAATGTGATTTTATTTCCTATACATTTCTTTCTGATTCTGAGAAAAACACACTAAAAACTTTAATGAATTCTCTTCTTGCCCTGAAGTGGAAAGCCAATAACAATGCATTATACATTTAAAAAGCATTTCATTAAAGTTAACATCAGAATATACTGCTAGTTATAGATCATTTAATTGTTATGTATTAAGCATAAGATATGCCTAACATTCTTTTCAAGCTTTCATATTCTTGAAATTTATTATGTCAATCGTCAACTGCTATGACATCACAAGATGAATTCAAAGCAATGATTACTTTAGTATTTAAAATGCTTGGAGTGTACCAATTATTCAGGCTGCTAAGTGAAAGTAAAAATGTCAGCTTAGCTCTCTATAATCCCGTAATGTTTAAAGGTTCATGAATTACACATAGACCAGAGAGAAAGAGAGAAGTTAGTTTGAGTAAAAGACATTTTGTCTGCAAAATGTGCTGAAACCAGATCCTTTAAAATATTCTAGTGATTAATCAGAGTGATTTAAAACACTTGATTACTTAAGTCCTTGTGTTTGAATTTACTTTCAGCATAAAGCTTTCCTATATTTATTGTGAATTGTAAGTAAACACTGTGTGTCTAATGCTTTATAGATATTCATCCATAAAATGTATGGATATAGGTCTTGTATTTTTTGCTGTTTGAACCAAGCCAAGAAATGCAGGCACCAAAAACGTGACTGAGTCTCAAAATCTTTTCTGTTTGTTTTTAAATCCTATGCCATCGTGTCACTTCTGAATATCTCAGCTGATACTGAGGTACTTCAGAAGTAAGGTTATGTTTCCTCTACTGGTACCAGGTAATGGAAGTCTTGAGACTAGACTGAGTCCAGGAAACAGCTGCAAAAAAATATTACTATGGGCTCATAAAGAGCTAGAGGGCCAAGTGTTACATTCATAGAATCACAGAATCATTTAATTGGAAAAGACATCTAAAGTCATCTAATCCAATATTGACCTAACACTGCCATGTTCAACATTAAACCATGTCTCGAAATGCCACATCTACATATCTTTTAAACACCTCTAGGGATGGTGACTCAACCACTCCTTTGGGCAGCCTGTTAAATTTCCATGAAGAAATTTCCTCTAACATCCTGTCTGAATCTCCTCTGGCACAACTTGTTTTCTGAGAGAAGAGACTGAAACCCCACCTCATTGCAGCCTCTTTTCAGCTAGTTCTGGAGAGTTAGAAGTTCTATCTATGTATACACTCCTTTACTTCTGGCTTAACACCCCCAGCTCTCTTACTCGCTCACAGTCCTGGTGCTCCAGACCCTTCCCCAGCTCCATTGCCCTTCTCTGGACTCTCTCCAGCCCCTCAGTGTCTTCCTTGCACTCAGGGCCCAGAGCTGGACACAGCACTCGAGGTGTGGCCTCAGCAGTGCCCAGCACAGGGGGACAATCCCTGCCCTGCTCCTGCTGGCCACACCATTGCTGATCCAGGCCAGGATGCCATTGGCCTTCTTGGCCACCTGGGCACAGCCTGGCTCATGTTCAGCTGCTGTCACCAGCACCCCCAGGTCCTTTGCAGCCCCTCTGTCCCAGCCTGTGGCCCTGCCTGGGGCTGTTGTGACCCAAGGGCAGGACCTGGCCCTGGGCCTTGTTGAACCTCACCCCACTGGCCTCAGCCCATGGTCCAGCCTGTGCAGATCCCTCTGCAGAGCCTTCTTGCCCTGCAGCAGAGCAACACTCCAAGCCAATGTAGTGTCACCTGCAAATTGTCTGAGGGTGCTCTTGATCCCATCAGATCAACCCCAGCTCATCAAAGACATTAAACTGGACTGTCCTCAACACTGAGCCCTGGAGAGTGCCACTCATGACTGGCCACCAACTGGATTTACCTTCATTCACCATTTTCCGGGCCCATTCATCCAGTTTTTAACCAAATGAAAAGGGCATCTGTCCATGAGCAGGGAGTTTCTCCAGGAAAATGCTGTGGAAATGTTGGAGGCTTGACAAATGTCCAGGCAGACAACATTCACAGCCTTTTCCTCATACACTCAGTTGGTCAGCCTGTCATAGAGGGAGATTGTGTTAGCCAAGCACGACCTGCCTTTCATAAACTCATCTGGTTGGGCCTGATCCTCTGGGTGTGTTGCATGTGTCATGTGATGGCACTGAAGATGACCTCTCCATAGCTTTGCTCCAGTACCAGGATCAGGCTGGCAGGCTTGATTCTCTCCAGAAGTTCTCTTGATTCCCCTTCCTGCCCATCTTGTAGATGGGAGTCACACTTGCCAACCTCTGGTCAACTGGAGCTCCTCAGCTAACCAGGACTGCTGATAAATGATGGGAAGTGGCTCAGTGAGAACTCCCATCATCTCCCTCAGTACCCTTGAGAGGATCCATCCCATCTGGCCCCATAGATCTGTGTGTGTCTAGGTGGTAGAGGAGATCACTGACTAGGTAGTCTCGGATTATGGGTCTTCATTTGCTCCCTGTACCTGTCTTCCAGTTTAGGGGGCTTAGTACTCAAAGGTGAGTACTATTACTATTGAAAGGTGAGGTAAAGAA
>VWYP01027622.1:411559-444189 GCA_013400435.1 Pycnonotus jocosus | reverse complement strand
AGCCTGCTGGTCAGGTAACACTCATCACAATGGCATGGAGGACTAATATTCCAGACAATTAGACTTTCTGCTTCAGATGCGACAATTCAAATGCGGATGTCTTTAAAGCACATTTTCATCCCCTTTATTGCTCACAGGAGGAAAAGAGATGCCTTTTTTGTTTATAAAATGTAGGGCTGAAAACTGTCTGAACAGATGCTGGAGATTGTTATGTCTCACTTTCACTGTTGCAGAAACCACTACTTGGTCATCTCATGCCCTTTTTCCACTAAATCTCATATAAATATGATTATGACTTCAATTGTTATGGCTTGCAGAGGGTTGTAGGGGTAGAAAACATAAAGCTGGAGTCAGCCATCTGAAAATCTTCCCTTTCCCTTCATGACATTTCCTTTAAAACTTAGAAAATCTATGCTTGCTAAATAAAAGTGAAGGTCTTTGCCACCTGAATCTAAATTGAATATAATTGGATACTTGTATGTCAAAGCACTCAGAGACACAAGTCCAGGTATCAGCACATCAATAGGAAGGCAATTGGGTCACAAGGTAACCTATAGTATATATGATATATCTTCTTAAAGCTGCTCTCAGAATCCAAGGAATTCTTTTGTTAAGCACTGAGTGGCTGTCTCTTATTAAGGGGGTGTTTATAATGGTGGACAATACCATTCAGATAGAGAGCCTACACTAGTCTTCCATCAAAGGTAGAGAGAAACCTAACAGCCTGAAATAAATCCCTGCAACACTTCAACGGCAGAACGTTTCAGCAATTTTTAAATGTAGTCGTGAGCATCAGAACTGCGTCTGAACCTGATGGAGAGCACAAAGCTAAAGGAGACCTCGAAACGATCAAAACCCACTTGTCCAAGTAATTATGCAGACAACGTCTAACATTTATTTTTCCTGCCTAAACTAGTTAAGAAGCCTCAGCCAGCACAAGGAGGTACCTTGGCCTGGTGATATGGACAGAGGATTTCTTGTTCCAACAAGGGATATAAAATGAAATTATAACTGCAGGCAGAAGTCTTACAAAATATTCTTATGAAAGAAGAGAAGTCAAGAATAAAATTAAGCGATGAAATCCTAAACAGGAGGAAGTCTTTTAATTTTACCTTGTCCCTAATTTGACAAGCTTCAAGTTTAATCATGACTGGTAAGGCCAGTGCTTACTGTAGAAGATATCAAATCCATAATCATTTAGCTGAAAATGGGGTTATGATGACAGGGCAGCAGTCTCATTGCTAATGCTGGCTACTAAGTAGATCAGTAAAGCCAAGTACCTGACTCTCATAAACTGAAATGTGCAGGTTTTCTGATACAGTGGCTTCATTTAGCACAGCCAAGTCCACAATACACCCAGACACACATAATTCTGCTTTATGGCACTCCTTACTGTGCCATATGCACAGACTTCCCTCCCATCCCACCAAGCTATATAGATTTTCTAAATGCATGCAAATGCATCCAAGATGGCTCATTTTGTTATCAACTCCCCAAGTGCTAACATTCTAATCATTAACTAATTGTCTCTGTGCTCTATTGACAGCTCGGCCACCTTCTTGCTAATTTTTGCTGACATGATGGAGGCCCTGAAGAACTGGGTTAACCTTTCAATGTCCATTGAAGATCCACAGGTCTGATGACGATTGATTGACCTGGCCTCTATGTTAGATAAAACCTCATCAGCTTTCCAAGTGATTTGTGTAATGAGGCGTCAGTAATTGACAACAGGTAAGTGAACATAGAAGTCCCCTTCCTTATCGCTCTACAAAAATGAGTAGAAAATTCAGGTCTCTGTAATGAGTGCAAACTTGTAAAAGTTAGCAAGAAATAGGGGCGAATACGTGTGCGCTGCAATTTCATGAATTTATTTCTTACAGGTACACACAGGAGAACAGGGGTGCAATGTTCTCGAAATAGATGGCACTTCTGACATGGAAGTGATGAGTGTCTCCTACAAATGCATGTGTATGTATATGTATTACACATATATATTGTATTTGGGTTGTTACAGAAGCATATGCTCACTCTTGTGCTCTCATAAAATCTTCTGCATCGTTTAGGAGCCTATATAGACCACATCAATCTGGATTATGATAATATAAACCCACAAAATCTCTTTCTTTCTGTGTCACTGAATGTTCAAGGAATGAGCTCTAGGTGGCCATCCACATTCCTGGGTGTCCACCTAACCCTGGCTTTAGTAAGACTAAGAATTAAATGCTCTCAGATGAGCATAGGATATTTGTCTCAGGATGGTTTTAAGGGTTAGGCCATACTACCCACACCAGTTTTCTTTCTGTGGGGACAACAGGAAGTACTGCAGACTCATCTCTACAAGAATCAGCTCTGCTCCTCCCATTTCGAGCCATTTTTATGTGCTTCCAAACTAAGTTATTTAAAGCACAACTCACCCCTGTGCTCTCAAGACGTACCCCAAAGGATAAAAACTATTCCACAAATAGAAACAGAATACCCAGATTTGCTGTACCATAAGCCTCTACAGTTGTCTTCTTTTAATTTTATATTAAACAGCTATAAAACTATCCACAAGAGACAATAATACAAGATGAAATAAGAGAAAATACTGTTAACAATGAATGATTTTCTCACTCACCACAGCCAGCCAGAGAGCATTAAATGTTCCATGTATGCAGACAGGCATGGAGATGTACACACCAAAAGCACACACACATATGCTCAAAGAAAATATTAATGTAGTATATCTGTTCAAAATTATTTGATCAAATTAAAAAATAAAAACGCCAACCCAAAATTCTGAATTTTGTATCCTAGTTCATCTGTGCAAAGACAGAAAACCTCCTGCCTTCCCTCTTTAGCACTGTGTCCCTGCACTTCCTTCATTCCTTTCGATTTTTTGTGCCAAAAACGCTTGCAGTTTCCAGATAACTCTGATTTGGTGTCCATGTGGCCATCCGTGCTTTTCATCTGATGACATAGACAAAACTGGCAGCTCTTGTCAGAACCAAGCCAATATCATCTCACACACGTATGTGCATTTCTGTTTGATTATTTTGCATTTTTTTTTTTTTTTGCGTCTTGAAGGTTTTCAAGAGTTCACATACTTTCCTTTCATAGCCATTATTTATTTGGCGTTGTATCACACATAGTACAGTTAGTTGGATTATAATGATAATTAAAGAAGTAGAATTCTATAGAAGATCATAATAGAATCACAGAATCATTCAGATTGGAAAAGAACTTTCAGATCCAAGTCCAACTGTTCTCTCAGCACTGCCAAATCCACCATTAAACCATGTCCCCAAGTGCACATCTATACATCTCTTTAATCCCTCTGAGGATGGTGACTCCACTACTGCCCTGGGCAGCTGTACTAGGGGTAGACAAACCTTTGGGTGAAGAAATTTTCTCTAGTACCCAATTTAAACCTCCCCAGCACAATTTGAGGCAAAAAAAAAACCACCAAAGAAACACCCTGCTATTGCTCAACAGCAGCTCCTAACATCAAGAAAACATAAAATATTTTAAAATTTTACCTAAAATGAAAATATTTTTTGTTGAAACAAAACACAATGGGTAAAATTCTGGCACAACTGAAATCAATGGCAAAGCTGTTGCTGACTTCTAATGGGCGAAGGATTTCTTTAATGTTTCTTATGAACCACAATGGGTTCTTATAGTCAAGTCCAGATTTTATTGAAGGAAACTTCCAATGCTTTAAATTGCACTGCTTGAGATTTATCCCCTGAAAATCATGAACTCGATAAAACAAGAAAATGAAGATACACCAACCAACCACTTTCTACCAGTCCATTATCAAAAGATGACCATTAGTTCTTAAATAACCAGCCAGTGCAGTCCAGCTGAAAAGCTGGCTGCATTTGATTCTAGAAAATAGTTGGATTTTGGGGGAGATCATGCAGAGAGGCATTTTTGATTTGGGGTTACAGTGATAAAATTTTTCACAGTGCCTGTCTGGGCTGCGAAACCCTTTCCTCATCATTGTCCTGCACAGCATCAGTTCACAGGACCAGGACAGAACAGCCACTTTTAATTTTTTAAATAATTTTTGAAAATTGAATCTAGGTAAAATAAGGTGGACAGAGATCAGAAACATAAACACAGGAAATACCTTATAATTCAACATATCAGCATATTTTTCAAAAGGTCATAAGTGTCTTGAATGCTAGGAAATGAATCTATCATAAATATACAAAATGAATAACCTAAATTTATAGAAGAGAGAAATTTTCTTAAGATACTCATTACTTTCTTGTTCTAATATTTCTATTGCTAAATAATGAGTAGTTTCTCCACCATCAGTTTGGGGATTGGATGAAAATTATTGAATTTTATCATAATCTTTGCAGTATATTAAAAACCATTACATCAATATTGAAGCAACAGATTGAAATGATTATAGTATATACACACACAAATTTTTATTTGTATACACTCTCCTCTGCGAAAATCCCAGTATTTAAAAAGCTCATCTACTGGCATCTTTTCCCCATCAATTTAAAACTTAAGTGTTAACACAGTGCACTGCTAATAATTCTTGTTTAATATTCTTTGTTCTATAGTGAAAAATATACATATGAGTGATGTTTGATATGCAAAACCCAGAAAAAGTAACCAAATCACACCTAAACTATTGGAAATAGAAGCTTACCAGCTAACTAAAACAGAAACACAAAGTACTGTTTTTATTGATAAAATATGCTGCATCTTCTATATTAGATAGCATGCAATCAATAAAAATCTAAATTTTGAGAATGTTTATCTTAAAAACCAAAAGCGAAAAAGGGCATTTACTAACCAAGAATTCATCAATTTTGCATGTCTACATAATTTTTAAATTAATGCAAGAGTTTGTTAGAAGTTGTTCATAGTTGAATGAACTTGACATGGATATGGGCTATAAGAACACTCTTAAGAACACACAAACGATTTAGGAATTTGAGTCTGACTTTCAAAGAACACCTTTTAAACAGTTCATGTAGTTTATGTAGATCTGTTCCAGAGCACACACAACAATGGGAAGCCCATGCAAACATTCCCACTTCCATCAGCTGTCTTAGCTCTGCACCTCCTTTGCAGAGATTTGAAGCATTCCCACATTAGTCAGGAACTTGTGACTCTTTGAGGTAGGCACAAGTCTGGTCAGTGAATTCATCACAAGGATTGTACCTTTGACTAAAATTAATATTAAACATAGCTCTGGATATGGAATTATTTCCTTTGCTGCCCTTTTTCTCCTCCCAAGAATGATTCCCCTTGATGAAATCCCAGATAACAGTGCAAAGGAAATCTGGGAGTTACTTGGATGGTTCAACAAAGGGCCCTTATTTCTTATCTCACCTAAATCAACTTCCACAAATCTCAGTCTTAGGTTGAAAAAACAATGAATCACGCAGCATGTGTTGGGTGAGGACCACTTCTGGTTGTTTCCACATTAAATCGAGGTAGGTGTGAAAATTCCACACAAGTAGTAGGACCAACACTCACAGTACCACTCCTTCCTCTCTGCTGCTTCCCATTACCAGAGGCAAAGCAGAAATCTGGCATCCATTACTAACGACAATAAGTAAACCTGATGCTTAATCAATCTAATAAAGAATGTTGTTGCCTTGGGCAATTGCTTGTGTATGTTGCCTGCTCACAGGACCACCAAGCTGAGCATCAGCAGAATTCCAGCTTTGGCTCAACCCACATGTGCTCGTGTTTTCCTGTTTCTAATGTAATTATTCTAAGTTATTCACAACATTATTAGTCTTTCCTACAAAAGGGTGTTTTGGTGGTTGCAGCTAGAGGTCATCTCTTCAAACCTTGTTCACTATCTCATGACCTATCTTCCTCAGCACTTGATCTGAAAACAAACACATGGGTACAAGAGCAATTTCTCCTCTGTGTGGAGAGAGGGACACCTTCCACTGTCCCAGGTTGCTCCAAGCCATGTCCAGCCCGGCCTTGGACACTTCCAGGGATGAGACAGTCACAGCAACCTGTGCCAGGGCCTCCCCAGCCTCACAGAGAAGGATTTCTTCCTGACATCTGATCTAAACCTTCCCTTCTTCAGATTAACATCATTTCTCCTTGCCCTTCCTCTGAATGCTCTTGTAAAAAGAATCTCTCTGTCAATGAAGACAAAAATATTTTGACACACTTAGAAACAGAGAAACTCTGTGAAAAGATAAAACTTCAGAAGAACACAGATGAACTTTCATGTATGTTGGTATACGTGATTTTTTTCTCTAATGCAAAGCAGAAGAGGGGGAAAGGTAATCAGTATTATTCAAGCTCATTTAAGCAATCCAGAATTTTAATAAACAATCTATTAATTTTTTCTTTTAAAAGACTTCATTGCCATTTAATATTTATAGGGCCATGTGACAGGTCTGTAAGGGCACACCCCAATTACTTGCATGAAAACTATGTATTACCAAGAGTAAAGACAAAAGGATGTCAAAATATTCAACTATTTCCAAATGACTTCTACAAATATGTGAACTCCCAAACTGCTTTTTATTCTCAAAATACTCTTCACAGTGCTTTATTTAAGCAAGTACTCAAATTAATCTGTAGCCAGACACATGCTCATCTGTAAGTTTGTCTTCAATAAAAAACAGGTTTCAGTATGAAAATTCCTTGACTAGCTCATAATTTCCTGATTATCAATAAATATTAAGCATGTTATATAAACTGCATTAAATTTATTGTCGATATGGGATGTTGAATTAACGTTTTAATAAAAATTACTCCAAACAAGTGCAAAGTTTTCGTGATGATGACATTGTTCCCACAGATTATCTCAGGCCACATAGAGAACTCTAAGTAGGAGAAAAACCATCCTATCCCCCATGGTCCTGAATGGCTCAAAGTACAAAAAGTTAGAAATTTGCCCTTAAATGTAGCCCCTCTGCAAGAAACTTCAGTATAGAAATCTACAATAGAATGGCTGTGCATTGTTTTTTAGTTCCCTTCAGTCATGCATTTTTTACTAGGCTTTCATTTGTATCTCATTATTTCTAATGATTATCCCCAATTCAAAAGTGAATTAAGTCACTGGGGAAACTTCTGGTAGATTCAGCAGACTTTGAATTGAAATCCTAATTTTGTATTTTCCCATGCTTAAATTGTAAATAACTTTTTTTTAAAGTAATTGTTGCATAAAGATTTCAGCACATGGAAAGGGGCTGTATTTCAATTGAAATTATTCCTAAAGAATAATACATCTTTTACAAAATGCATATATTAATGTTGCTCATTAGCACAGTTTAAAGTTTACATATCCATGTGTATGGAATAGCCACATACCTGCTCTCTTCCTTTTTATTTTGTTTTTAAAATAAAACGGGTTCCTTTTTAATAGACCGAGTCTGTGGCTGGTATCAAAATCTTATTCCACGCCTAAGAAATATTGTGTAGGCTGAATTTCCTTTGGATTTTCAAAATAAGCTTTGGCTTAATTTATAATTTTCTATTTAGCAGCCAATGAAAATTGACAAATGGGAATTTCCCATGCAGTTTGTTCTTTTCCAATGTTATTTCTGTGGCTAGAACCTATTAATACAAATTACATTAAAAACCTCAGCTTCCATTGATGCTGTTCACGCAGTCAGAGCTTTCAGTATAATTTTACTGTTTGATAGATGCTAGGTATTTAACTCTTGTCATTTCTTTTTAAACAGATATTCCAGTTCAACAGCAGTGAAATGTCTTTCCAAAAAGTTTTTATGTCTTAATTTTTTGCTAAGGTCCCTTTAATTTTTGTGCAGCTAAAAAAAGAATCCTTTTACGTGTATGGCTTTTGGAGATAGGTAAGAAAAAATGTGAGCAGACTGGGGAGCAGGGGGAATCTTTTTCAGATGTTGTGAAGGTTTTTTCTCTCTCATCTTCCAAACCCTGTAGATGGAGCCCTCCACTAAGATCTTGCTGCATCTCTAGCACAGATTGACTTCTTTTGGGTTGATGATGATTGATCGTGTTGTTTTCTTCATTACTTTAAACCTAATCAGTGCTTGGTGTAATTTGAGTAATGATTGCTCATTATTGGCAATTGTGAAGTTTAAGGCTTTCTTCATTTCACCTCACAAGAGAGGCAGTGGGGAGATTCTCGTGCCTCCCCATTTGAGCAATGTTTGAGGTAAGAGAAGGGGGAACCATCACCACACATAGGTGGTAGTGAAAGCTTTCTGCAAGTTTATTACTGTGTGTTTTCTTGGCAGGAGGCTCCTGGTCTTACCCCCATCATCAGATTCCATCATGAAAAAATGAGATTCCTAGCAGACTCTATCATTTAGGCCTTACTGAAATGCCTCAGTCCAATAAATCATGCTATTTCCTAATACTGTGTCTTATAAAGTGGTATGGAAGGATTTGCAAATAAAAGGGTTTTTCACTTCCCCTTCCCCTAAATGGAAAGAAGATAATGAATGAGGATCATACACAGGCCAAAACCATATAGTTCCTCATTACCCAAATTCTCCTTTAACTTTGCTATTTTGAATTAAGAATAAGGGGAATTACTGCATAATGGAGTGGTTGATTTACAGGCACTCAGCTTGGTAACAGTGAAAAAGATGTTAAGCTGTTCCATACCTGTAGGACACACCATGGGAGCCTGGCTAAGCCCTCTGTTTGTGCTGAAATTATGCTAAGGACATAATGAAAATCTATACAAATCAGAAAATTTCAGATTCATGGTTATGGGACTAAGGGCAGTTTTCCTTCCTGGGCCTAATTCCACAGGTACAGCTACAGCAGTACCTAAGAGTAGATTATTATATATAATGATTTGTCCAAACATAGCAATAAAGGGAAAAATGGACACTTTCCGTATTATTGCTAATTCTCACCAACTGCTTCAACCATATTAAGCCAAAAGTCACATTTGATGTTTTATCAGTTCAAAAAAATTGCTGTGTAGTTGAGACAAAATACATGGTGCTTGCATTAGATATCACAGTCTCATCCATTCTATTTTCAAAGCCCTTATTTTGCGCTCGCCTTGACACGGAGAGTATGATAACCAATAATTGAATTAAAACATCGGAATTTAAAAAAAAAAAATTACACTAAGCGCAAACCACACAAACCTCAATTTGCTCCACAGCTAATTCTGGGGTGAAGAGGTGCCCTGAGACATCAGTGGAGTTCCACAAGGGATTTTTGTGGGAGAGGAAGCGGGGCTGTGGAGCGCGGTATCGGTGACACGCTCGGTGGCCACCGTGGCTTCACACGGGGAGGTGACACGGGGAGGTGACACGGGGGGGTCACGCATGTCTCTCTGCCAGGATCACACTCAGCCTGGGGGCACTGCCAGAGCTGCAGCAGCGCTGACAGACACAGCCTCAGCGACAGACCCGCCGCTCGCTGGAGGGGATCACAGATCTCATTTGCTTAAGTTAGACCAGAGGAACCCAGCATGGATAAAGCTCAGCTGTTTTACATTTTTTTTCCCCTCCTCACTGCTGGGTTGTTTTTTGTTTTGCTTTTTTTTTCTGGAGAGAGAGAGAGAGACACTGCCTACTATGACTGTGCAAGTAAAAATAAATACATTCTGATATTATAACATCACAATAATGCGATCGTTTGGATTCATACCGAGAACAGTAAAAACAATATGCTTTCTGATTGAATTATTCAAGCTCGTAGCTTTTAAGTTTCAATTATAGATACAAACATTGTAGGCAAGAGAAACTGAACAATAAACAGCGTTTTCTTGCTGAGGTATAAAAAGCAGTCAGATGCAGAAAATGATTTTTTTAAAGATGAAAGTGTAGCCCATCATTAAGATCAAATCTATGAGAGGAGAAGCTCTGCAAAGCACAGTGTTGCTACAGTACACTACTCCAGATGTAATCCCACACAGACTTCCTTGGCTATGATTCCGACTTATTCAGTAATTACAAGCAACAAAGGAAACAGGCGCCTGGTAAGTGTACGTTCAAATACTGAGTTTAGATGAAAAGTAATATGCAAAGCCATTAAATCAAGGATGGAAAGCCAAAAGATGTTTTAATTTCTTCTTAAGCAATTCAAAAAATATCGCATGCTTTTAAAAAAACCAAAGAAACCCCAAACCAACCAAACAAACCAAAAAGGGTTTGTCATTGTTTGCAAAAATGCACAGGGAAATTCCAAATGCTGGGTGTGTGTTGGTGTCTGTCTGGTCTCTCAGGTAAGGATTTGGACTCACACTATTTATGTCCTAGAAGACTTCTGCAAGATTTGTTACAGTCTTACAGGCCTATATATGCAGAAACAAACTATATACCATACACATGCACGTGTGAATGAAAACAAAATAAGAATCATTCAATCTAATAAAGATTAAAAGCATAAGAGAAAACAGGGCATTTATAAACTTAAATTGACTCACTATGTTCTTAACTGTAATCCACGCTGCTGATTCCACCCCCCCTGAACAATTCTGTGATATTGTTTCTTCACTGGGGGGCTGATGCTGCAAGGATGTGTGCATGTAGTTATAATTTCTTTAATGGCATCACAGAACCAGCTGCATCGCCTCGCAGGCTGGCGTTGCTGACCTAATGAGGCAAAACCGCGTCTCGCTGCTTAACTGTGCGCCATGAGAAGCCAGGCTTTAGTCAAATGTTGAAGTTACTCTTTCAAAGCACATGGAAGAGAGGAGACACCTCATGTCTCAGCAGCTCTCATGATTTTTCTTCCTAACCCGGGACAATAAAAAATATTACTGTGAGCTTCCTAAACAGTTATTAGCAAATTCGCTTTTTTGTAGGGATTATGGGTTTGGATGTGTTTTAAAATGTAGAAGTTAAAAGGTTCTTTTCTGTGTGAGAATCAAATTGATCAGTTACTTTGAAAATTTAATTCGTCCCCCAAAGCCACTTTTTAATGAAAATTATTCATGGTCCAAACCATTCAATTTGCTGCAGTGCCTGGAAATATTTTTGACTGTGCAGGCACATAAGGAACTACCATCCTGGAGAGCCCAGAACTGTTAACTCTTGAGTACTGCTCAGACTGGTTTTAAAGTTGGCATTTCAGCCTCCTCCTTCACCCTGGGCCACTTTTTTGTGCTCTGGCAGAAAACTCATGAGATGAGAAATGTCTCTGTCTGACAGGTTGGTTTTCAGGGATCTGCTCCTTGATCTGCTCCTCTGGGTGTCTGCAGAGGTGTTCACCCAGGCATAAATGAGGGCTGGTACCCACAAAGAGAGGGTACAGAGTGGGGGCAAGACTTCATTTCCCAGCATGTTTGGTTATATTGAATTAAGATATTCAGCAAACCACAGTCTAATTCGTCTTTAATCTAATTTTGTCTTTAACTTCTCTAATAATGCAATGGCATTTAGCTTCAGCCTGAAAAGGGGAAAGCAAACAAGTTGGAGAACCATAAATATACAGAAGGATGTTCCTTAGCTTGTATTGCTTTACAGTTCTATTTTCCATTAGAAAATAACTGTGGAAGATAGATTAATATGGCTGAATCTACCTTTGGCTTTTTATTTAACATGCACTTGTGGCTATTTTTCATATATGTAAATAAAATATATGATCAGGTTACATTTAAATAGATGGCAGATGCATAAAACTAGGCATGTGAGGTTTAATTATGAGCACAAAATTAAATATTAAAAGCAATTTTTTCCTTTCTAATTGAATTTTGATTTGAGTTCCAATTTCTTGGTAAACAATAGAAATAAAGGCAGATCCATACACATACCCACACCCACAACTAAAGAATGTCTAAACTCAGGATTTTCACTTTTTGGCATATTTTTTCATCATTTATCATCATGATTAGTTTTAGATTGGAGCAATATGTATTCCCATTTTAAGTTGTTTTGAAAGAGATTCAATATTGATTGCACGTGTTTTCCCACATCAACATGAACAGAAAATGAATGATAAATACACTCTCTGTGGATGTTTTGAATACAGCAACATTTGGGGGTTAATGAAGGTAAAGAAAAAGCTCTCAGACAGAATCATTGGCCTTCTGCCACAAAACTAGGGAAGTAAACTGGGGCTTTAATTTCCAGTTCTTATGGAGCTGAAGTAAGATAGCAAAACTCCAGGGCTCCATGCGTGGCACATCACCCTGTGCACATGAAGTTTAAGTCCATGTTCCTCCAGGAATGAACAACCATGGGGTGGAATTAATTGATGGAAACCATGGTCTGGTGGCTGCAGTGGCATTCTTCTTTTATTTGGACATATTGGAAGGAGAGGTGGATAGATGATACCATATGTCAGAAATAATTACAATGCTATTGAGTCTCAGTATGACAAAGAGGAAAGTAATGACTCTAGCTAAGGCCAGAGAGAATAGAAAGCAATTTTTTTTTGGAAAAAAAAAAGGTCATTGTCTGGGAAGATCACCAGAACTGTGTCTGGGTGAAAATAGCAAATTTTGAAGCCAATTCTTCTGGTTTTCAAGCAAGACAGCAATCCACGTTGCTGATAATTCATACAAAATTTGAGTTAACTATCTGTGCTTCTTGGAAGAAGCCAAAAGTATTTTTTCAGCTAGATTTTCACATTCCAGAGCTGACTGACTACCGTATTTGTGGTATAATTCAAAAGCAAACCCATATTTGCTGTCCTCAGTGTGGATCTTGCTGAGTCTTCCAAAGAAAGAGGAGCCCATAAGAACAGATTGCAGGAGGACCAGCTTTTGAGGAAAGTTGAAGAATCAAAATGAAGAAAAAAGCTAGTGGGGCAAATGTGTCTGAAGAACCCCTCTATGTTTTTGAGTGCATTTGATGTGTTTCATTGAGCAAGGAGAACTTAGCTAAAGGACTTCATGGCTGTGATGATTAACAAGATTAATTTGCATGAGAAATTGGTGCAGTCCTGGAACAGGAAAATATTGCAGCAACACACCCCTCAGAGAGACAAATGAAGCCAATAAGAGGAGCATGAAGAGCTGAGCGTGATGCTTGCAAGACTTGTTTAAAAATCAGCAATGGAACTGACTGGAAAGTTGAGAAGCTCCACTAAAATACATCCTGGCTTTACTAAATTGCTCCTGCCAGAGGATTTTTTGTCTCTAAAGTTCAGAAGCATTCCCACTGGGGAAGAGCAACAAACACAAGCTATTTACTAGAAGCTGTCTAAGGCAATATGCACTTCCCAAATCTTTCTTAAAAATGTTCAGTCCTATCTGAAATGACAGCAAACATTGTCCAGCAGTAATATTTAATGCAGAGCCAGATCAGAAGAATGAGGCCAATTTGTACCAGATGAAAAGCCAAGGCACAGAGGTGCCTGCTGGTGCTGGGCTGTGTTTCTGGATGCACTGACTGGAAAGCTCACCCCCGGCCCTCTGAGAGCTTTCCTGATAAAGGGATTGGGGATATTTTTTTTGGACCACTGATGTCTCAGTGGCAGCAGTTTCTCCAGCTGTATGAGATGCAGAATTCTGAGTCCTCTGTCACTGACTTGGCAATAGAGGCAAGTTGTGCAGAACTTGGGAACTGAGCTTTTTCTGAAGGACAATTTGCAGATCATGTAGCTGTGTCCTGTACCAGGAGACTGCTCTCACTGCCTGTAGTGACTCACTCCTGTCCTCCAATATTTTCCAGGCTGGCTCTGTATATCCAGTGATGCCCCTCGACATTAAAGCAGCTGCTGAGTGAGTTCTAAGGCAGGATCACTCTAGTGGGAGAGCAAACCAGAGCATTTCCCAGCCCTTCTCCCTCTCCTCCCTCAGAGATGCATCCACAGCATCATTACTCCAGACCAAAGGGCAGAATTTTGTGAAGCTTCTCATTCAAGTCCTGGTAACATATAACTTGCAGGCATGCACTTTGACCCTCCCTGAGCCTGGAGCGGTTCTCTCTGGCAGCTGAGAGTATTTTTCCATCCTGCTGATGACTTAATTAAATAAATAAATCTTTGAGGCTGATATGGTTGCCTCGAGGTTTCATTCCTTGGCTGAATGCCCCTTCTTCTCCAAAGCACTGTCAAGTATGGACAGGACAGCAAGGGAAAAAGAAGATTCTGGTCCCCGTTACTGCTCTTGCCACACTGGCTTGTGGAAATCAGAGGCCTCAGTTTGGAGCTGTGGAGGAAAGAGAACTAGAATAGGACCAGGACTACCCAGAGGTGGATTCAGTACTAAGATTCTCTTTAAAATGAAGGAAAGTTGAAAAAGCTCCTTTTATAAAAGAGACCAAACCTTTGCAATGTTAGTGGGAAGCATCTGCATGCTTCAAAGAGAAGCAAACATCTTCAGTTCAGTCCTTTAGACAAGAGTGCTCCAAAGGGGAAACAACAATAACTGTTTGTTTTAAACACATTGGTGCCACACAGGGTATAATGCTGAATGTCAGCTCTTATCTGCCATGAAAAGACACTACCACCATAAACACCTGAGTGGAACTGATCCCCTGCAATCCCACATCATCCCCGTGGTATACAGACCTTTCCTGGGTTGTTTATTTGCTCAGATGATATGCCCCTGAGCAGCATGTCAGAAATCTGAACACTGATTAAACCTCACAGCTGACCTAACCTATTGGGAAAAAATGTTCATGTATTAAGCCAAATAAATTCTGCCCAGTTATAACTGTGAAACCCAAATATTCTTCAAAACAGGCCAAAGACAGAAACCCAGAGCCAAACTATTTGCTCTCTTAGGAAGTCTAAGTCTAGAATTTTGCTATATAATAGCAACAGTAATAGTGCTGCTTCAACGTGCCTTAGAGCCAGCTCTGTGGGGTCAGAAAGATGTCATGCAATTTCAGATAAAATGGGATTTATTTAATACTAACAATACATATTTTATTCTGCTGGTTTGGACTTGTTTTTGTTTGGGGGTTTTTGGACGTTTTGGAGTATTTTTTTTTTAAGAGCTCTCTCTGAAAAGGCAAAAAGAAGCTTTTCTGATGTATGTCAACTGTGAGACCAAGCATTCCTTCCTGGTTATTTATGAAAGACTTTCCTGGCTGACTCTTAGAGTACTCCTTATCAGTTTAATCATAATTAGTTTATTATTGCTCACTGTACAGACTAGGAAATCAAACTCCAAGTACAACAGGATTTAAAAAGTTTGTTTTAGAATTCTGCTCTTGGCGTACTCTCACTGTGTTTTCAGATGGCAGGGAAAGTCCCTGGAACTCAACAACATTCAGAAAAATTGTTTTGATTAGTAAAACTGTTATCCAGTCCCCTAGCTTGATCCCCAGGTGATTAACTTAGAGATAAAGTTTAAGTCTTGAAATGTTCAGCAACTACAAGGTGTATAATACAACCACCCCTAGAGGATTCAAGCATTTTACAAACTACTTCCAAATGCGGCTCCATAGTTAACCCAGCTTAAAATTCAAATTACTGCAACAGGTGGAAGCAGTTTTCTCCTGCAGATCTCCTCCATCAGGTTGAGAAGGGAATTGTTTGAATCACAGGCACCACAAAGAACAGTAAATGCCCCTGTTTAGAGTTCAAAACACTGACCTGAGCTGGTGTTTTTCATCGTGGCACTGCCCAGAAGGCAGAGGTATGTGCTACAGGGAAAAAAAATCAACTTTAACCTGGTGCATCAATGTTCCCTAAGCCAGCTAATCCAGAGGACAGAAAATTAGGTATCTGCATTTTGGACATCCTACTCTTCTTTGAGTAAATCCATGAGCTTTACCTGCCCTGCATTAAAATAGGTCAGAACAGCTTCTGGTGTATTCACCAAGTCTTCCCCCCAAAGGTTTTTGGGGGTGGCAATCAGGGGCATTGTTTACCAAATATACCAACAGCTGCAGTGGATGTGCCCTAGGATGCTCCTGAGCCTCCTGCAGATGTGCAGCAGCTCAGTGACTCAATCCCACTTTTACCCAAACCAAAGGAACTCACTATTCCAGCATTGCATTGATATTTCATATCAAATGATCAGTCTGAAGCCACAGGCATACAGAGGGTTAAAGTTATCTCTAAATATTATTTTAACGTGGGTTCTGTGTATGAATTTTGACGGCAAAGAAATTCCAAACAAAATTCCAACAAGAACCATGAAAATAACACAGAGTTATCAAATGCAACCATTTATGGCATGAAATATCTCCTCTGATATATCTTCTGTATTTCCAGCAGCAGTGTACATACATATTAAAAAGGAATTTGCCTGAAAGCATGTGATTAGATAACCCATCTCATATTTAATGTTAATTTATGAGCGTTAGGCAAGTTCTTATGAAGCCTTTTTAAACCAATTCATTGCCACAGCGATGATCATTTATATCAGTCCTTGTACTCAGGTAGTAAAATTCCATAATTCACTTCACTAGATAACTCTCCTAGCAGAAGGCTTTGCTAATGCTCAATATATTGTCATCAATGCTAAGGAATACTATTATTTCTCACTAACAGCATTATTCATGATGAATGGAGACGCCCTGTATCTGCTACTGGTACATTTGATGCTAAATAATCCTTTTTTTTTTCTCTGAACATAAAGGCTCAGAGGAACACCCAACTCTGCCACTCACTCCCCCTCAGAGCCCCAGGAGAATCTTGTAATACTCCAAGTATTGGGGAAGGCTCTCAGTGACAAAGCAAACTTGACTTTGTTGCACCAAGAGCTTCCACCACTCTGCCCTGTTCTCCCTGGAAGCCTTTGGGCAGAAGAAGAGGAAGGAGCCAGTGGAAAGACACCTGTACCTTGGAAATTATGGGAATCCAAGGCACGTGGAGCTGGGCCTTCTGACACACAGGGATTGCACTGGAAGAGTTACAGAGATACAGAAAAAACCTTACAGTCCTGGTGTCCACACACAGCTACCAAGAGAGCAGAAATTCAGCCACAGCCCAGTCCTGCCCTTGCTTTTGGGTGATATTTCCAGCAAACTGGTTCTTGTGAGTCTGACTGGGAAGTATGACTCATTTGATAAATCATTTCAAAGTTTCTAAAATATTGGAGATTGTGAAAGGGCAAAGTATTATTAGCATCACAAGAGGGGCTGAAATACAAAAAGCAGATTTGGATTTACGGCTTTCATTTCTTTGCCAAAGCTGGGGTCTGAACATTCAGTTCAGTTTAGTCTGCAGATAGGGACCGGCTCTGACATTTAGATTGGGTTTCTGGTTTCAGATTCCAAATCCATTCAAAGTTGTGGTCTCTTTAATATTTATTGCAAAAGTTCAGACTGGCTTCACCCAGTGGCCCCGCGACGCTGCCACGGCACCGTGGCCAGCTGGCGCTCCAGCCCCACAGCCACAGCTGTGCTTTATCCTCACGTCCCCATTGCTGGCTTGAAGAGCTCAACTGAACCCAGAAACTTCAAGGAACAAGGGAAAGAAGGACACCAGAACACAAATGTTGCTGTGGGGTTCAAAACGGCATTTGGTAAAAGGGCATCTAGCAATGCTGGCACTAATATACTACCGGCTTGTGGGGACACACATCACTCCATGAAATACTCAATAGATAGAGCATGACACGAACTAATCTACCTTACAGAATAGTCCTACAGGTGGGACTAATCTAATCTAACATGAGTAGCCTCTTGGGAAGAGTGTCTTTTTGAGCAGGGAAAAAACAGGAAATGCCCATTCCCTTTCCGGTATCGTGTGGTGCTCAATTCAGATGAGGTATCAATTAGCATTTCTCTTGATGAGTATTTGACAAACCATTATTTCAACTATTTCCACTGCCAGGTCTTTGGGAAAATTACACTCAGTGCCAAACAGTCTGTTAAAATCTTGCCTAACAAGTCTGCACGTTCCACACTTGAGAATTTAAGCAGATGCTTAATGTGGCTAAGAAAAAGAGCTCCCTCCCAGCGTCCACGGTGGAATTTCAGGTTGCTTTAAAGGTGTCCAAATTCCTTCCCACCAGACACATTTCCTACCAAATCATGAATAAAATACATCTTCTGCTCAGGCACGAAAACACAGAGGAGAAAACACATCAGCTGTGATGTCTTAATGAGGAAGGCTGAGAGAGAAAAGGTATGACTTGAGGTCCACAAACATAGGAGCAATGATGCTTTTTCTGGCAGGTGTCCTCTGTAGGTACATCTCATAATGCCAGCCAACATACAGAACTAAACTTCAAAGTTGTAAATATTGTATTATTCAAGGGATATTTGAAGTTTGAATACAAATCATGCTAAATAAAATATTACAGTTGTCTGGTACTTAATGCATTAGAAAAAGAGCAAAGAGGTAACACCTGATACTATGGAAGACAAGGATTACAAAGTGAGTTCAGGGCATTTGAAGCTGGGTAAATTCTGTTGGAGAAAATCTGCTATCCAAATCCCAGATTTCCAGATGACTATGGACAATCTCTAAGCCACTTTGGTCACCAGATAATTGAAATGTGATAGGAGCAGTAATTTCATGATATCCAGCCATTCAAGGCTGCAAACTTATTAGAATCTGTTTTATGAGACACCAGGAGAGGAAGACTGGGGAAGAAAACTCTTCGAAAACTTTTTGAACTAAAGGAAAGGTGAAAGGACACATTCCACCCAGGGACTGAAACTTCACTACTTTCTTGTTATACCCACAGGGCTGCTTAATTTCTAAAACAAAATAAAAGAAATCAAAACAAAATAGGAAAAATGATTACTCCTGATTACTAAGAACCTTCTAAATGAAGATGGAGGACAAGAGGTGGCTAAGATTTATGTAGTACTTTCCAAGCACTGCTCTGTGATTTTCTTAAATAATGTTTTACTCAAAATTACATGTATATTAAGAGATCTGTTTCCCCTGCAATGTCTGCCAGTGGCATCACATAGTCTTATGGAGCTCCAAACCTGAGGCAATAGCCTCAGAATGTAAAATCACTTCCCACGTGAAAGAGATGGCAACAACATTGTCCTCCTCTACCAGCTCTCCAAATGGAAATGCAGGCATCTGCTCCTCATCTGAGCACAGCAAGGAAGTCAAACTAAAAGCATCAGTAAATGAGAATAAACATTTTAGACCAGCCACACTTTAGACCCTTCAGTTTGCCTCATTGTATTGTTCTACAGTCATCCAGAGATGAGAAACCCTTATTATCAAGTTAAATGTTTCCTTGAATTGTTATTTAAACTAGTCAGTCCTGACAAACTCTCTCTTTTTCACTGCTAGATTGTTTTTAGTTTCCAACACCACTGGAAGAGGCAAGCCAATGAACTGAGAATTCAGACATGAGTTCCAGCTCTGTGTGAAAGTCACTTCACCCCTCTGTCCCAGTTTTCCCATTTGCCAACTGGTACCAACATCTACAAATAATCTGTGGCCTGGGGAGCCAGTGCTGTTGTCCCCAAGAGGTGTTGGGAAAGCCAACACTCTCTGTCCAAGGTCAACTTTGAGAACAAAAACTCTTCATTGTTGAAGAGTTTTTTCCCACACTACCTCAACTTCAAGGGCAATTTCCTGAAAAGTTTGGTATTTTTGTGGTAGGACAGAAAGAGACAAGGAAAGTTCTTCTGAGCTGCTCATTCTGGTGCTTCATGTCAATAAACCTCACCAAAACCCTTAATTCCTGTGAACTCAACCATTCTCTTACCAGGTTGTTACTGACCTGTCTACAAAAAGTTTTGACATTTTCACCTAAGAAAGGATTTAAGCAATTTTATCAGAAAAAAAAAATTATCTTTCTTTCAGATTTTTTTTTTTTTTAAATATTTTGCTCATCTTATCTTTATACTGCACATATTCTACAGATCGGTGATGTATGTTTGTGTAAAACCCTGAATTACTGATTTTCATTTTCACAGCAAGTACCAACTCTGGATACCTCCTGCACTTCTCAAGCCCATTAGCAGGCAGGCACCAGTCAGTGGCATTATTGCAAAGGTTAATTGTTTCCTTTTGCTGTGATATATAACAGAGGCATCCAAACCAGAGCAGTTTGAGAACCACTGGTGAAGGATGGAGCCCGTGGTAAGTGCACTGAGGTACTGCTAGCCCAGATTCCCTGCACAAATTAACACTGGTTTCCAGCTTTGCTAATGAATGGCTGTTACGCTTCGCAGCTGGAGCTTTCTGCTGCAACAAATTCTGAGAGAATTTCTGAGGTGGAAGGGAAGGGACAGGCACAGACACCAGGAAAGCTTACTTATTGCAAGGGACCATCATTTGGACGTTTGCTTTAAGAGTGAATTATATATGATAATGGTTTCATTGTCATCAAATAGAATACAATTAATTTTATTTTTTAGTATGTTATCAGCAAGCAAACCACCAGTATTAGCTAGATACCATCTGGGAGTGACAGTTTCCTTATTACAAAATATGTAAAAATATGGACTCCCTTAAGGAATCTGTTGCACTACATCTGCTCCGATTTTTGTTATATGCTAATGGATTTTAACCCAGCATATGAAGCATGTAAAAAAAATAACAGAAAATTTTCAACTAAATTACTTGTTTCACATTTAAAGTGTCACAAAGACAGAGACAGCCACATATGCAGCCTTAGCTACAGGGGACTGGGAAGAAACAAAGAAGTAAGGAAGAGGCATTTCTTACCTGTTTTGCTATCCAAGCCTCACTCTCAAGAGGAATTCTAGCTGCCCACATAATTAAGGCCACTTGGTATGTGAAGGAAGTATTGGGACTATACACAGCTAAATCTCCAATATGCTTAGGTGATAACAAAAGATTGTGGCTGCTGAAGTACAATTATCTTCCTTATTTCCCTCTGTTCATAATATTTTAAACAATCACAATGATTAGAATGGGCTATTACAATTAAGAGACTATTCTCCAGGGGAGAGGGTTGGATTTTCATGGTCTTCAGACATTTCCTTAACTTCTCTTGCACTCATCAGATTTCAAGAATCAGCTGGAATGACAGACTATGCAGTGAGGTAATGAGGAGCTACCTAGATTACACAGAGGACACGGTAGATTAAAAATCCTTTGCTGAAATATTGGTGTCATCATTTTTTGAGAGAATGACCCATTACCAGAGCTTGACACAAATGCAAACACAGGGCAGAGGAGGACTGGGGGTTTTTTTCTGCCTTTTTTTCCCCCCCCTACAATTATATAGTGCTGTAGCTTTAGGCTAACAGAATTCTTGCACTTGTAAAGCAGTTTGGTATGAATTGCTTTTCCATGGATCTGTGTCCCCAGGCCCTGCAATGTGAAATATTCCAGGCATTACTTTTTCATTAGCATCAACACAGGACATTTCTATGTATTAAGCACTAAAAAATATTTCATGATCTGTTTACACTTCATATTAATCAATTAGAGCTGGGAAGTTTTTGACTGCATATAAGCATTTTTTGTGTAAGTTTTCTTTAAATAAAAGAAATGCACTGCCAGCTGTGGGGTTCCAGAGATTTTCCAGACTATTGGGAAAGACAATCTCTTCTCTTGCTTGTGTGTGTATAACCATGCATATATAAATATATACAGACATATATGGCCACACACATATATGCTCACACATACAAGATATTATTATTTACAGGTATGAAGATGTAACTCACAGTGAATTTCTAAACTCAGTATTTTCTAGGAAAACCAGTGTGTGATTGTACACTAAATGCAATCAACCTAAATAAATGTTCATAGGAGGGAAAACTACTTTACGCCTTTAAAAATCAGTAGTTACATGCTTTATACAAGCTCTCTAGTGTGACAAATTGAAAAAGCTTCAGAAATATAAATTAAGTTTCACAGCACACGGGAAAGCTGGATAGGTGTTCTTATACCCACTAATAAACCCAAAGGGTGGATTTAGGTGTAAAGAATCTGACTGAGTGACAGGGCCAGGAAAGAACTCCAGTGTCCCCAAGGTCTATCTTCACTTTTCTAACAACCGGATCACATTGCTTCCAGACAAAGAAAGAATTCCCTAATCAAGACAGATGTATAAATCAAAATAGAATACTCTCCCTTTTATCTTCGGTGGCCCAAATTCCAGATTTGCAATTTCTATAATTTCTGTGCTGCTAATCAGGGAAATACACAAATGAAAAAGCTACGGCCAGATGATATGAATACTAATAATGATTTTTTTTAAATGGAAGAAAAAAAAATGGAAATGGGAAAGATATTTCTGGATAATGCATGGGATAGCTTTTAAAAAATAAACCTAAACTACGATTCATTCCCAGATCTCACATTGCAGGGTTGTATTTTGATGCTCCCCATTGTTACATGACTTAGTACCTGCTGAGTCCACTCTTCCTCGAGCAGGTTAGACAGTTCCACCCAAATAAATCAATAAGTTTAGACACATGAGTGTCATAACAGGAAGCGATGGTTTACGGTGGATGTTTCTGGCTAGACATTACAGCCTGCCCCTGCTCGCCAAATGGGTGAGTGCCGTCTCCCTGCGGAGAAAGTGCAGCTGGAATGACGACAAGGGATGGATGTCTGCTGGGCCCATCTGGGAACAGCAGTGGGATTTACTGCCCTGGCTGGCAGGGAGAACACAGCCCTGCCTGGCTGACCCAAAGAATCAGCCTCGAGCCCCTGCGCTTTTGAAGAGGGGTGGAGGAAAAAAGAAAGTAAGCGACTTGCCCTGTTAATGGTATAATGAAAGCAACCCTTCAGCACCTCGCTCCCCTGTGCATTCAGAGGGAGCAGACCCCTGCAGCATTCATTTCCATTTTCATGGAAACACTTTAGAGTAAGTGGCAAAGTCGTCCTGCCTCCTTTGATACTCGCTGCAATAACAAATACTTGTGCTACGTTTCACGGCATTAACAGTGCACCAAGCCTCTCCCAGCCAGCTCAAATGGACTTCAGCAGCTTGGGCAAGTGCTCACACCAAAGGGATTGCTTTCTCTCCAGGGACAGGCTCACCCAAGAAAAGCCCACCTCTGGTATTTTATTTTGCTTCCTAATGTTTTGGACAAACTTCCCGGGGCAGCCAAAGAAAAAACTCCTTCAACCTTTGAAAAGGAAGTGAGTCCTGATGGATGCATGTGTCCACACACCCCAACCCTGGCACCTTTAGCACTCAGATTTATTCAAGATGTGCTCTCAGAAAACATGTGCAACTTCAGCAGCCCTTTTTGGACACATTTTCTGATTCCAAGCCAGCGTCACCCTTGGTTTCTGTCTTGGCACAGCTGAGAACACTGAGGTTTTCCCAATCAATAGCTGGTAGCACTGACTTTGTGGAGTGTTGATTTTGGATTTGAGCAGTCATTGCAGAGTGCTGGATGGAAGCTGAGGGTTCTCCAGTGGCACAGTCAGGTATGTGTTAGAAAAGGCCAAGGGGGACTCTTTAATGACTCTCAGTGAGTTCAGAGCCAGCGTATCACTCCAGTATATTCCTAATAAGATGTACAGGAACAGATTTAAGTGGCACTTAATGTTTCTCCACCTACAGTACTTGCTGTCACTAGGTGCTAAATAAAAACGACTTACAACCCAGCCCTGAACTTTGTGAGCCAGCACAACTGAGCAGGGCTCGCTGAGGGCCCCACAGTTCAGGTTCATGGAGATACAATTAAAATGCACAAGACAGATGCTCAGTGAACTCTAGCTTTTAATATTTCACAAACAACCTGGATGCCTTTACTCCTGACCCCCAACAAAGATCTTTTTTTCGTCCTGATACTTGTATTTAAGATTAATGACTAGCCATTTGGTTAAGGGAAGTTTTGCCACTGTAACTTTTCTAAGCACTACTTTTCCAGCCATATTTCCTCCCCAGTAGTGCTGATAAAATGAGAGAGAAACATACACCAGCTAAGGAGAAAACTCTTGGTCAACTGATGTCCAAAAGGGAGAGAGGGTGATAAAAGAAATCCAGCCACTGCCCCCAAACTCCTGAGGTACCCATATCTGCTGCACTTCCTTCCCCAAACAGATGTCTCTTCCTGCACAGTTTTGGGCACTCATAATACATGTGAGTTTATTGTCCAGTATCCCAAATTCAGGATGCAAATATGCCTAATACTGCTGAATCAAGTAAAAGCAGGCTCAACATTACAGTCTAGGGAACATAAGAGGGCCTGAGATGCTCTTTAACAAGAAGATCTGGAATGTTAGTTGGGAAGAGAGCAGCATATTTCCCATGCTGTTTTGGCATTTGTGCAGACATGGTACTTGAGCTTGCCATTAACATAGATCATACTTTTATTTCCAGTGTCAGAAATTCCTTTGTGGAGAGAAGAGTAACATTTTTTCATTGGCTTCTTTCCATGCGTTACATCGTACTGGGAACTTATCATTTCTTTCTCATCATGAAAATTTCATGTATCACTGAAACAACAGTGAGTATTCTGTGTAGTATAGCAATCTGTGAGTAGCCAAAAATGGTTAATGAAGTCTATGTTCATTATACAAGATATCTGAAAAACCCTGGATGTCTGAAACCCGGGCTCCCAAAACAACTTATATATTCTGTCTTTTCCTGGTATTCATACACTTAATACCCAATCATTGCATCACTCACAATAGACAAGAACACTGCAATTCCAGCCTGGCACTGACCTCCAAGTGTTTTTAAGTGTCCACTAACGAAGGAACTACTCAAAAGACATGCCACAGCAGAGGAAGAGCCAAGGTCTGATTCATGTCAATGTTTCGAATTACCCCAAGGAAAGGAATGCACATTTTCGCTTCTGGGAAGCTGGCTTTGGCAAGTGGGCAAAACAGTGCAGGAGATCTGATATGATGTCAATACCAGATCAAAGAGGCTCATCAAGTCAGCTAGTGAGTGAGCTGGGAGCCCTGGGAATTGCTGCTGGATTCCCTCTTGCTTTGGTGCTTTGCAGATTTCTTAAACTTAGCAGTACAACCAAGGGCTGCTCTTTTCCTTGTCCTTGCAAATTATCAGATTGTTATTGAAGATATTATTTTAGATTTTCCCTACCTTTGATTGCTTTTAGCACTCAGCTTTCAGAGCACATTAGAAGCCCCCTGCAGCCTCACTTTCTACCTGTTGTCCCTGTAGATCAGGGACTTTGTTTTCTTCTTCTGCTCCCTCCCTAAAGTTAGAGAACTGGTTAGCTAAGAACTATCAGTATTGATTCAAAGATTTAACATATAAACTTCAGCGACAGTAAGAGACTGACAAGCTGGGCTTTAGAAATGCTAAGAGGCTTCTCTTTGCCTTTGAGAAAAGAGGCTGGAAAAAATAACTGAAGGACTCACATCAGTAACGCATTTAAGAACTCAGCAACCAACAGTTTAACTTCCATATTTTAACAACTCAAATACTCATGTCATTTTAGCTTGAGACATAAAAGCAAATCATATTTTAGATGGAGTTAAATTAATTTATAAGACATACTGTCAAAGAGACTGCTTTACACAAGAAAAGCTTCACTCTAAGTTTGTTTTTGTTTGTTCAAAAACAAGCATACCTGGATGACTTGATATCTAAAAGACATGGGGATATGATCTCATTTTGCTGTAGATCTATGGCATGAGATTTGTGCAGGATAATTCAAAACAAGTGTTCTCAAACTCTCTCCTGGCTGTGGATCACAGCTTCAGAGACTCTGAATGGATTGCTAATTGGTGCCTGACAGGCAATCATGTACAGCAGCCACTCCACAACTCCCCATTCAGAGAAAAATAGGTAAGAGCAGTGTGTATACACAGCTCCCTTATGGCGTGGTTACAAATGAGAGAGGGAAAACAAGTTGTGCTCAGAAGGAGTGCTCAGGACCACTAGAAAGTGCCAAAAGTACAGACTGAGAGCCACTGAATACAGAATACTCATCTTAAAATGTCAAATTGATACACGCTTAGAGTGACAACATCTGGGGGTGGCTTAGTGGGTGGGAAGTGTTTGTTCAGCTTTTGAGGACTCAGATATCCAACAAACTCTTTCCATTCATTTCAACAGCCTCTGGGCAGGCTCTTCAGTGTTCCTCTATTGGTATCATTATTCTCCATCTATATATCAGTGCAGGACACCTTCCTCTTGCCCACCAGGTGCAGGTGGCTTCCAAACCACCGATGTTCTCATCTGTTGGCTTTGCTTCCTTCCAACCCATCTTTCTCCCACTCCAGCCAGCTCTTTATTTCTTAGTTTCCCACTCTGCTCTCCAAGTCTCACTTCAGGCCTGCTCTCCAGGGTCAGGCTCTGAGAGTGTTTCCCCCTGTCTCCTGCTTTTCCTCCCATTTTTGTACTGACTTCCAGCTTGTTTACCTCCTTTCTTTACCTATTGCCCCAGTGATTAAAGATTAACAGAGTTGACACAACAGGAAAGAGTGGTACAATAGGAAATGACAGGTGACCTTTTGCAGAGCTGCCCACCTGCCTGTTGCATATTTGATACTAATGAAGCTTTGCCAAAAATAAAAAGGATCAAACAACAAGATTAATTTATTTAAATATTAAGTAACTCTATAGATATCCACCTAGCTGCCCATACTAAAATAAATCCCAAATTGCTTCTCCAGGTTCAGTGAAATTATTCTGTGTTTATAGGCAGAAAAACCAACACCAGAGACCTGAAGAGCCATCTGAGCTTCCAAAACAAACAGGAGTCTGAGTGTGCTGAGGGATCTGCACTCAAACAATTGGGACCCTCAGGTGATTGCAAAATTTGGAGGTAAGCCAAGCCTGCCATTTATTTTCTGGTTTGTTTGTTTTCAAGCACAGGTGTTGTGGGTTTTCTTCTATTATGTTCTTTTTTTTTTTCCCTCCCCAGCAGAGTAATACACTATTCCTTTAAAAGCCTGTGTTACTTTAGTGCAAAAGGGTCTCTCTCCTCCACTCTGCCTCTCAGCCTTGAGGTTCACATTGCACTGATAGCACTAATCTCTGAAGAACATTTCAGGATCAATCATTATAGTACTGCAAGCCCCTTGTTTTGCAGACTTTTAAAAATAAAATAAAATAATAATAAAAAAATAGCCAGCACAATCAGGACACATTCCTTTTCATCTCCGTCTTTCTCATAATTTTCCATGGCAGAGTTCATGTCAAAAATGCTTGGTTTCCACCCTCCACCCAATTGTAAGCTCTTCAAAGGGAGAGAATAAAAGTTGGAGCCTGAATCCCAGAGCAAATGCTCCTGCAGCCATGCTCGAGCCAGCTTTTGAAGTCTTTCGGCTCACCTCTTGATGCCAGGCAGGCCCCTATTATTACCAATGTTGTTAGCCATTTCAGCTCCATTTCCAGGCCTACATGGACAAGAGAGCAAGGGAGGCCCTTTCATGTCAGGCTTTGCAAAGCTGCTTCAGTGTTTGAAGGATGAAAGTCACTCTTGTTTGTTCTTGCTGCGGTGCACAACATTTGGCTTAAAAAATAGAGGATGTTGCCTTTCTTGAAGTGGACTGTGCATTGCTGGACACAATCAACGCTAATGGCAGCTCTGCAGTCAGGGGGTTCAGGGCTAATTTTTTCTTCTTTTTTTTTTTTTCTCTTTAAAGAATGTAAACAGCCAAGTGTAGCGGCAGCGAGATCTTTTTTAATTTAGAAAAGAAAAACACGTCTGTGCAGATAGCAGAGGAGAGGAATGGGGAGGAATCAGCCATTTCCTCGTGGCACATGTACAGATGAGAGATTATTTTAATGAGGTTCAAGTAATGAGAGCCCTTCATTCAGGGACACTGAGAGCAAAAGCTTTTCCCCTGTCCTAGAAGCAGCCAAAACAAAGCTGACTTATCCCAGATACAGAAATGGTCTGTGAATCCCCCAGAGAGCCTCTGCCTGGGTTTGGTGCACGACCTGGGGTTGGTGTGATCCCTTTTCCGACCTTCTGAGGGGAGGCTGGTGGGGGAGGATTAAAACTTCCTCTCTTTAAGGTGGTATTGACAGGTAAGAGCTTTTCATCATAGCATCCTCTTTCTCAGGCTCATTATGTCCTCTCTCAGACCAGGAGTTTCCACCCACGCTTGAGTTTTTGAAGGCAACAAGGGAGGGGATGACAAGGAAAAGGGGAAGCAAAAATAATCCCCCTGAACATCGTTTTCTTGGGGAATGAAAACCTGACATCCTCCAGCAAAACTGCAAGCAATGAGGTTGCCAAGGTAAGAGAACCCCAAGCAAGCGAGCAACTAAATAAATAAGTACATGGAGAAAGGAAGTTTTTGTTTTGATTTCTTGTTAGTCATGATATTTTGCCTTTTATCCCCTGAAGTTCCCATCCACCCCCTCAGAATCCGGTGCTATATATTCCCCAGAAACAACAACAACGCTCAGAACTCTCCGAGCAGGGAACGGGCGGTCAAATGAACGTCTTGGTCCAGCTGTGTTTAGTTTTCAGATGCCCATGTGTTCCTTGTTAGGCTGTCTTCCAGCCCTCCTCTGCCTTCTTTTCTATTCTTCACAGGCCAAAACTATGAACCAATTACAGACCACAGAGTCAGCTATTTACCCCCTCCTGCCTTTACACAGCTATTTCCTGCCTGCTATCAGCAAAGTCAGACAAAGATGACAACAAGCCCAAGGTTTTTACCATAAGTTGAACCATAAGCAGGGACCTGAAAACACCCTAAAGCTGTTACATTTTATGTAGGGGAAAATTTGAAAAGGATTATCTGAGGAAAGCAATCAGCTCCAGACTGAAATCTATCTTACTGGTGTTTATATGATAAAATAATTGCCATTTAGGCCTCTATCACACTTGGAATACGAATCATATGTCTGGAGGGCTCTCCTGCAGAGGTTTGGGGGCAGAACTTCCTTCTTCACCGTAGTAGCCTCTCTGGAGGTGCACATGGGTCTCTGGGCCAAAGAAAACAGTTGTGATTACAGAGTGATAGAGGCAGCCACATGCTGATTCAAAGACCTATAATCTTCTCCCCTTCACCCTCCCCCTCCCAAAAGCAACAAGTCTGTAAAACTCATTCACTTGCCAGAGGCTGTTTATTCTGTTTAATGGCCACCTATCACCCCTTCACTCATTCTTTTTAGATTTACTAGACAAGCACAAAGCAAATTAGTGCAAAATGCTTTCAGTCAAGTGTCAGGTGGAATCAGAGTTGATGAATACTATACTGCTGGGCTTTATAACTGTAGGAACACATATACTGACAACACTGTCTCCTTCAATTAAAGCTATGCTGCCTGTTTTCTGAATCCCTTATAGAATCCTAAAAAGAGAAAGAAATAGTCAAATTTATAAGTTTCCAATAACCTGTTTTAATAAAGACACTTTGACCCGCACCGTGACGGCGCAAACGGAGGAATCTCAATGCTGGAATTTTTTATGATGTGTTTCAAAAAGGTGTTCTTCAAAGGAAACATTTCAGTGACATACTGATCTGCAGCAAAGTGTGGATGTGTTCCAAAACAGCACCGTGTCGGAACCTTGTAATGTAATATTTATAGTATAAATCTTGCTAACTTACCATAGAAATGAGCCCCCATTGTTGCTTAGCCATAAGTACACAAGGCCAGAGGGATGGGGCAAGGGTTGGTTTCTCCCTGGCACGGCAGGGCAGAGGTGTGCTCTCCCCCTCAAAGCTGGAGCAGTGCACACACACCAAGGGAAAGCACAACCCCGAGGGGAGCGCGGGGACCCGGAGCAGCGTGACTCCCATTAGAGTCAATAGGAGCCATGTGGCTGAAACCCACACACGGATCACAGGAAATTCACCCCCGTGAGCCAAAAAACCCCCTGTCTGAAGATGGATTGTATCTGATGGGCACAGCTCAGAGTAATGAGCTGATGATGCCGTGCTGCCCCGGGGATGCGCTGAGCCTGCCACGGCATCCAGGAGCAGACAGCTCCACCAGGAACAGGCACAGCGTGACAACAGCCCCACCGATGGGCTGGGATAACTGCTCTGAAGAGGGACAGACTACAAGATTGCCTGCAAGAATGATTTCTGTGGCCACACAGGGGCCAACCTGCTCAGAGCCCGTATGACAAGGATGCTCCTCTGCCGGGGAAAACAGAGCGTGATGCTGCAGACTGACATTTGAATATGTGGGGTTTCCTGCAGGTAGAGCAAGGTTAGCCCCATCAAAGGCCACAGCTGTAGGAATTTTCATTGCAACCCCTCTGGAGAAAGCAGACATGGCAGAGAAGCTACAGAGAAACAACAATACTTTAAGGCATTCTGGTATCACGGATCCAATCCTCTGTATCAAAGCCATCTTATGCTCCCTTTCAAAGCCCAAAAAGATTAAACAAAGATACTCCTACAAGATACATTAAATAATCAAAGCATCCTCATTTCTTGGAATTGCAGTTAAACTGGCAAAAGACTCTGAAGCTGGGAGATAGTCATAAATAGAAAGTATTCTTATTCTCTACCCTCTTCAAGGCACTGGATTTCACAGGTAAAGTTTGGTTCTGCACTCTGTTACAGTGCCTAAAAGCAACCCTAAATTGGGATGAGAGAGATGAGTAAGGACCTTTATGCAGGTGTATTCCATGAATGCCTTTTATGGATGCCAAGTTGAGGATAAAATCTAATTTACAGCTCTAAATTGGAAACATGCACAGACCCTTTGGAATGCCTGTTATTAGTAAGGCAGCTTAGAAGTCTGCATTAACTCATATCCAGTCACAGTAAGAAGAAAAATATCATAATTATTTCCTCTACTGCTCTTTGCTCCTTCTGAGAGCAGAAATTGCCCAAATAAATTCAAGTTGAACTGAATGAGGCTGACCCATTAATTTTGTTCTTATTCTCCCCCACCCCAACAGTGAAGGGCAAATAGGCAAACTGTTTTCCTACCCCTCAGCATTTGTACTTTTAAAGTTTAACATATCCCCTTTTTTTTCTTTTTTTTTTTTTTACCTTTCCAAACTTACTCTTAGCCCTTGGTTCCTTTATAAAACTACCCCATGATGAGAATGAATTCAGGATGAACATGGGAAGTAGGGGGTGGAGGACAGAAGAAAGACCACCTTTAGATATTGCCTGACAGGATGCCTCAAGCCACAGCCTGAAAAGTGAAACTTAAGGCACAAGGATGGGCTGAGATGTAGCAGGTTTGCTAAGCACAAAATGCCCTGAAAATCAGAAATTTTGATGCATAAGAATAAATAGTGAATCATGTAGGAAGGGAAAGACTATTCCCTGCCTCACTTCTTTTGTCTTTCTAGAGGAAAACACAGACACAAAGGAGAGCATCCATCACCCACATTTCAGCCATCTCTGGAAGTTTATAAATCTGTAAGTCTTAATTAGTCATCTAGGCTCTGTCTATAGTCAGTAAAGGGAGACATCATAAAGGGTTTTCTTGTCATTTTAGTTTTGTTATTTAAACGAAATCACAGAATCATTGAGACTGGAAAAGAACTCCAATGCTACCAAGTCCAAGCTTTGACCAAATACCCCTGTGCCCACTAAGCCGTGCCACAAAGTGCCACCTCCACTCATTTTTAGAACACTTTCAGGGATGGTGACTCCACCACTGCCCTGGCCAGCCTGATCCAATGCTTGACCACTCTTTCAGCAAAGAAATTTTTCCTAATATCCAAGTTGAGCCTCTCCTGGCTAAAGGCTCCACTGCTCCCAAGATGGCTCCTACCTAAATTACTCCAACCTAAATGACTGCTCCAGATTTAGCAGAGGCACCTTCCTGTTCTTCCACCCATCCCCAGCACTGGGCTCCTCCATTGAATTCATCCAACCACAAGGTGGCAAATCCTTTATCAGAAAATGGCATTTCCCCAGCAAACCTGCATTAGCAGCACATGCACAGCAAATCCTGCAGCAAAGTTGCAGCAGGTATAAATCAGAATAGTTTCATGGACCAGCACAAGCCTATTTGGTGTTACAAGCTTTTTCTGAGGTTAGTGAAGAAAGAGAAAATTTTGGTAGAAGTTGGGAAAATGCATAATGAACACATCTACCAAGGAATCCTATGAAAATAAACCTCTAACATTTCCAGCAGTTGTCTTCTCTCCACTGTGTCTTAATTTTCTATAGAATCTATCACAGGATTTTACTAATTCCACAGAGAGCTCAGAACCTGGCATTTAATTCTGCCAGGAAAAAGCAGCTAAGAATAAAAATTCAACTTACAAATCAAAGGTGCAGAGTCATCCTTCCTACTAAATAATTCACCAAGATTTAATATGCTAGCTTTAAAAAACAATTATGGAAACAAAACCTGTTTCAATTTCCTTTTTCATTTTAGGATGTGACTAATATTAAAGTAGGATCAGAGGCTCATATCTGAGGTACTTAAACCAGACTCGTTGTGTGTCACTGCTGTCTCACCTGGGGGGTTCTTTAAGGTTGTTTGAAGAAATGGAAGTTGTTGCCTTTAATTACTCTTGCTGGATGGTTACAGTGGGAAAAGCAGGTGGTTTCAGGAAGCAGGTTTTCTATTCAGCAAAAATGCTTTCTGAACTTGAAATAAATGGGATAAGCACTAAATAAAAATAAAAAGCAATAAAAGGCAGTTATTCAAATAACAATTGCAACATCTACAAGAAAGAGGAACAGAAATCAGTCTAACACCTAACTGCTGTGCCTGTTCACTGCTCTGCTTTGGGTTATTTTCTGTGAACTTCAGAAAGGGTTTAGAAAAATCTCTTTAATTGTTCCCTGCCTTCTTGATTGAATAAAGAACATGAAATGATAGCTTTTAATCCTCCAGTGCTTTTTTTTTGTAACATAAAAATTCTGCCAATAGTTTGATTAATAATAAATAAAGGCCCAGAAGCCCAGCTTCTTCCACAGAATGTCAAGCAGAGGCTGCAATGATTTACCTCTGTATTGCTGGTAACAGAGATGCTCTGACCCAAAATATTCTTTGGAGACGAGCTTTGAGAACTGGACAAGAAAGAATAATCAGCAAATTTTTTTTTTTTTTTTTTTTT
>VWYP01027622.1:316821-411464 GCA_013400435.1 Pycnonotus jocosus | reverse complement strand
TAGATTGGAAAAAAAAAAAAAAAAAAAAAATTTTTTTTTTTTTTTTTTTTTTTTTTTTTTTTTTTTTTTTTTTTTTTTTTTTTTTTTTTTTTTTTTCCAGAAGCCAAATGATGATGATTCAGCATCAGGAGCACAGACAAAAGAATAATCACTGACCAAAGCCCAGCATGGTGTCTCTGGTGGCTGCAGGGAATGTCACCACAGCAGTGTCACCACAGCAGTGGCTGTCACACCCTTGCTGGGTCATTGCCCTGGGCATGGGCAGTGGTGGTGTGTCCATCCCCACTTTGATCTGCTGCTTGTGCTTTGACAACTGTTCCAAGCCTTCTCTTTCCACTGGCACAAACAATGGTCCATCCATGATGGTTCCAGTTCAGGGGGAACAGCCCCAGTGAATTCTGCCAGGGAAGTTACTCAAATCAAAGCAATCAGAGGGAAGGATGGCACCTGGCCAGGAGCAGAACAAACCTGGGATCAGACTGAGGTTAGAGGTTGACACAAAAGTTCAGGAAAGCTTCATCCCTTTGCTTTTCAGTGCTGGGTTTCATCAGCTATTGACCTGCAGGTTTCTGCCAGGAAAATGTGTGTCTGGGGAGGATCAGAAGGATTTTCTTCTCATCTAGGGAAGGTGTGAGGCCTGGAGGCCCAGCACCAAAGAGAGATGCTGGCAACACCTACGGGAAAGCAGAAAGGAGCACAACACAAACACTGAGGAACCCAAAGGAGGTCAAAAGAGGACAACCAGTCTTCAGGGGAGTGGGGTGGGAGACAAGAGGATGAATCCAGATGGATCAAATCCTCCTGTAGCTGCACAGCTCGTGACTGGTGGGAAGAGGCTGTGCTCTTCCTCCTCAGTGCAGAACCACTTCTCTTGTTATACTCACGGCACAGAAATCAGCATATGGCTCGCTAGCTCCAAAGGTTGTTATACTGACAGCATTTCCTAGCATAACGTGAAGCCAGAATCTGCTGCTGACTGGAAGTGAGGAAAAGCCAATGCTTTCTGCTGCCTAACCACAGAGCTGAGAGTCAGGAGTCTGAATAATTTTTCCAGCTCAGCCAGTGGTTCCCTCCATACTGTCGATTACAGCCCTTGGACTCAGTCCTCAGTGGTGAAAGGAAAGGCTAACAGCATTTCCTATTGTTGGGTGACTTGAAACTTAATTAATGTTTTCTAAGTGTGATGACCCTCAAAGGGGAGATGCCAAACATCACAAAGCACTTGGCACCTCTTTTCTCTCTCTCAGTCTCTAAGTCAGCTAAGCGTCTTGATTATCATAAAATCACACAATAATCCGTGTCTTTTCTGCCTGTTACTGCTGGTGGATTCATGACAAGAACTGCATAAAAATCATTCCACTTTCCCCAGGCTCTACAACTCATATGGCAGGCCAAGAGAGAACCTGACAAAGAAGTGAACTCATCTGCACCCACGTCCCTTTCCCCCCCATATTTTACAGCTTCAGAGGACTGTGCTGAAACTCACTCCCTGTTACCTGGTTGGCAGGTCTTGCTCAGAAATTATTTCATTCATTACGGGTACATCCTCAGAACTGGATGCTTTTACACTTCTGAAGAGTAAGTGCCATAAACTGGTTGAGAAAAATGCCCTGGCTGCCATAAACCAGCCTCTGCTGGATGCACTAAATATGTCAAAGCAAACTCAGAGGGTCCTTTAACTCCGTAGCTGTGGCATCAGGAGCAAAAGTGCTTCTCCTCCCAGCAAGCAAGACCAGCTAAAGGACTCCGCCTGATTCCTCCCTTGTGGAACAAAATACAGGTTTTATCACCTGCTGTGTAACTTGCTCTATTTATGGTTTGAATAATTTTTCCTCTGTCCAAATATATTTCATTTTTATCGGCTTTTTAACACCTGATAGAGCCAAAGCCTGAACTGGGGCATTTAAAGATTTCTCAGGAACTCCAAGGCAGAGGCAAGGCCTGCTATCTTTTGTATTTTTAGGCCAAGTTTTTACCTCTGTTATTACTCCTAAAATACCTCCCTGGGCCCTCACAGTTCTCATTTTACCCTCAGTACAAATCAGGATAATCCCTGCTTTTGGAAAAGACTCACTACCCAATCCAGACAGCCCATATACTAAACCTACTGCAAAGTACAGCTTCCTGAACATTTCAAAGTTGGATTACAATAGCACTTGAGTGCATGATTTAAAAATAGAAGTCAAAAAACCCTTAAGCATGGCCACAGAAAAATGACACCACATTTTGCAATGTTCCTTTAAAAAAAAAAGGAAGAAAAGAAAAAAAAAAAAAGCAAATAAAAGATGGCTGACTGCCAGAGTTTTGTGTTAACTTGAAGTGCAGAGGTGATTTTTAATGCTTCAAACATCACTCATGAAATATTATATATATAATTTGTACTCAAAATAACATGCAAGCTCTCCAAGGAAACATTAAAATAAATAGCTTCTTTAACTCTTTTGTACCTTGATCATATCTTATTTTGATGAATCAATAAAAGAGGGACGTAAGATTGATGGAGGACAGATCAGTAGGGCAATCATGTACTTTATTACATATTTATGAGTCTGAAAGATCAAAGGATGTTTTTATGCACATAACTTGGCAAATGCGTTTTGCCACGTTCAGATATATTCCAAGTGACTTTAGCAGGAACGTGAAAGAAGTTGGCACGCTGCCCACAGAGCTATTTGGTAAGACTTTGAATGATGGTGGGATTACAAACCATGATAATAAAAACACATACAGCATAACGCCGATGCATGTAAACAGTATATCCAAATGCATATGTGTGATTGTATAATGTGTGTATATACAACATATTGCAATTTCTGTGCACGTTCTCCTGCATGGAACTGCAGCCTGGACTCAACAGCTCTTTCACACACTGGAAATCTCTTTTTTTCCTTTTAGCAGACTCCACATCAGGTCTCCAATGCAAACAAAAGAAGGGAAAAGGGTGCCCTTCAGCCAGAAAACTTGAGCTCATGGGCTGCCATGCACGAACACAAGGAAATGAGAACATTTGCAATTAGGTTCTTTTGTCAGCAAAGGACACCCACTCCTCTTTGGGTCACTGTCAGATGCTACTCCTGCTGCATGGGCACTGAGATGGAAGAAGCAACTCCATTAGCATCAGAACTTGTAATTCCACCTTTCCCTGCTTTTGCACATGGATATTTCACATCCTAAGCTCACATTGCTCCTGGTTTTATCCATTAAATGACTCAACATGAAACAGCAGCGAGCATCCTGTTTACCCAGGGCATGCTCTGTCACCCAACTGATCCCATATCCATGCAGGAGCACATGGGACCTGGAGAAAGGGGGGAAGAGATGCCCCATCCTTCCCCTGATGAATCCATGACTGAATCATGAAGAGCAATTCTGACACAGAATCACTGAATAAATCTGCACTACAGCTAGTAAGAGGTTTGCAGCAGAGTTTGAGTGGCCCAAGGAGGCTGAAATCTTGTGTACTACTACTGACACTGGTTTCCAGTGTCCAGAGTTTGAGGTAATGAGTGTTATGTCTGGAAGAGAGAGGTTTACTGAATTTTATTGGGACTGATAGGTGATTGGGATCTAGAAGAGTTTAGTCTGATCCTCAAGAGATCCAGGACAAATCACTTTTTCGCATGGTTTGGAGAACACAATTTTCCTGTGAGTTCAATCTCAAACACTGCTGCTCTCAGAAATTCTCATTGCTAACAACAGGGCTGAGGAACTGCACTTGAAACCTCTGCAAATCTGACCCAAGATGGGCCTCAAATAGGCTAAAATATTCATGCACCCATAGTTATCAGATCACCTTCTTATGTCCTCAAAACAAAACTGTCACTCATTTCTTAATTGCAAAGTGATAATAAGACTTCCCAGACACAGAGGGGATTGACTAGGAAAATAACTCTTCTGAAGACACAGAGATTGACAGAAAAGCATGTATCTTCCTCAAAGCAAGACAGCAGGACTGCTACCATTCTTCTTTTACAATTTTCTTACTATGATTTAAAAGTTAATGGTAAATTTTTTATTAGGTTTAGCAGAACTTGATTGATTCAAGGATGCTGTAGAGGCCTGTCAAAATGTGCTAAAATATACAGTATCTGCCAACACCCCATAGGGAACATCAGGATATTACCTGCAGCTACAGGAGGGATGGGCTTTGGGATCTGTCACTGCTTAAAAGGTGCTACCAGCATTCAAAAGAAAAAGCTAGTGAAAATAAGGTTTATTTTATTTTTTTATACTAAGGTTCATGTGGGTTATTAGAGTCCCAGTGCAGAGGTATTAGGTATGGAAAAGCCAACTGCCTTCATCACTCCTGCTGCATTCTTGAGTCAGGTAAATGAGGTGTCACTGAGGGTGGGTCAGTGTTACACAATGGAAGCATGCTCAATTGTGCCTCAGATCATGCCAGAGGATTTTGGCCAGTCAGGGCTGGATGGATTCAGGTTGGTGGCTCTGGCTATTAAAAACCACCACAGCAGGTTTCTCTTTCTGCTGCTCCCTCTCCTCTTTGCTCTCCTCCCTTGCCCTTGCCCCTCTGTGACTGTTCCAGAGCCCTCACAGATACCTCTGTGTCTGTGATCCTTCATGCATCTGGACACTGTGCATTTTCCCTTTGACTTTGAACCTCAGTTTTCCATTTTTAATTTTTTTTTTCATGTCACTGTGAGCTTTGGTGGTCTCACTGATCCTTTGACTTTGGTGCTTACACCCCTGCAGCACCAGCAAGGTGTACCCATGATCTGGAGCAGGCATCACTTCACAGCTCTTTATTACCCCGTGCACATTTCGTTCATTCTTCACGAGCCATCCTCTCAAGCTTCCTCATCTATTTATTTCTCTCTTTTCTGAACTATCTTCCTTTTGCTGGCATCATTTTCACTGGAGTGCCCAGAAAAGAAGTATTCCAATATCTGCTGGATCAGACCCTATTTGCTGTGCCTACCCTAAGTACTATTAAGGAACCTCTCATCCCGATATCTTCCCAAGTGATCACCTTAATGACAGCCCCAGACAGCCCAGGCTCTAAAGTAATTTCTGCTACTGGCAGATTTGTTGCTCTTTGCTATTTTTCCCAAGTTTCACCTGTGTTTATCAATAGTTACTTCTACAAAGGTCTCCTCAGTGTCTCGGGATTGATTCAAGGAAGCCTTTAAGCCGCTGTGTAGAGTTAAGCACACGAATAAGCTTTCATTTGAAGACAATAGGACTAAATGGCTCACAAGACAATATACATTTAAGTGTTTTTTTGTAAATTAAGCCGTAATTGTTCAAGAGTAGTCTTGTGGGTTTTTTCTTTTTTTAAGGAAAGGAAAAAGCAACCCAAACAGTTCCTCTCTGCATTTCTGGTTACCCGCTGGTAGCAAGGCTGTTATTTTCAGAAACTGCTGATGGGCTCCTTTAGTCCAAATGTTTATTAACATAACAACTATTAAAAACCACACCTCACCACATCCCCAAGACACACCCAGGTCCTTCTGTGTGTGGAACTCAGCAAACAAGAGTGTTAGGAGACAGCTGTGAGCTCCAACAGCACTAAGTAACATTGGATTGCTGCAAACTTAACAACTTTGTTATTCCAAATATTAGCACTACTGATGAACCTTTACTCTGTTTCAACAGACACATAATTAATTCATTTACAAGACCTGCAGGAGAAGGTTTCTCTCCACAGGAAGGGGCTTTGGCAGATTTGCTGGCAGCATTTCAGGTGGGTGGGTTCAATTTATAGTTCTAGCTACAAGCTTTTGTTCACATCCAGGGAAGTGCCCTTAAGTTAGTCTGGGCTTAATTATTCAGCTATAAATCCTTTGACTGCAAGCTGATTTAGCCCATATTCTCTCTGAGCTTCACCAGGGCGTCCTTTCACAGGTTGACATTAAGTAGGGGATGATAAAACAGAAGCACTCCTGATCTTTCCCACCCTCCATGGAGGGCTGGGATGGGGATGGACCATGCATTGTTTCAGTCCCACGTGCCCCCTGAATGATTTTGAATGGTAGCAGAAAGAAAGCACAAGGAAATACATGTACAGGACCATTCCCAGAGCTCACCAGGACAGATGATCCTGTTCTTTTCCTAGGACAGGAAGAGCCAAGGGAAGGCAGTGCATGCTTTCAAGTTAAGAGATGCATATCAAAATGCTCCACAAAGAGAAGAATGCTTAAATGCTGCTGAATCTGGCAAACCAACATGCCAGCAAACAACTATACAAACAGGCTTTCCTGCTGCTGTCTTATTTAGACACAAAGAGAAAGCAGAAAATTAAAGATGGCAGCACACTGATATTGTTCAAGGATGCTCTCATCTGTCACCCTCCAGCCTGGTACCCAGCTCAGCTGGCTAAGAAGCTGGATCCACACAACTTGGAGTGAGAATTTAAAGTAAGAGTTAGACTGGTTCACATAGCTTTGGGGACATGTTTACTGCAGTGTAATACCTTAATTTGAATTAGTTAACGTTAATTAGAAATGGATTTAATGAACTTTGAGGAAGTTGCCATTATGCCAAAGCAAAATTACCCATACAGGCTTTTATTTGGCTTAACTATCTGCATCTAAATCCTCTTCGGAATAACTTTTTTTGCACAGAAAAAATCCTACACAGAAAAAAAATCCAACCACCCTCACTAAGCTGGAAAAGACAGTGGCCTGATGTAATCCCCACTGTCAATATGTTTATTGTCACGTACAGCTCAGGATCAAAGGACATACAGCCAGAAGATCTAATTAAAAAGTGAGGATGTAATAGACAAGCCTCATCTTCTGCTCAATCAGCTCTTACTTAGTCCTGAGATCTGAATTTCACACAGGCTAGCACAGGCCTAGAGGTCAAGAGATTTACTCTTCATCTGAATCCAGAGAGGCTCCTTGTCTTGTCCTTTGCTTCTGAAACAAGATCTCCTGTTTTGCACAGCTAACTCGACCCAGCCCAGCTGCAAACCTTCCACATTATCCAGCTGTGATATGTTTAGCTGTGATAAAGCTCTCCTTGCCTTCAGATTTGTTTTCAGCTTTTGGTATGGGGGCTGATTTTTTCTTTTTTTTTTTTTTTTTTTTTTTTTTTTTTTTAATCAGAGGACAAATATAGCAGAAAGTTTCCAACTGTGGACTGCCCTTTTATGTCATCAAGTATTATGAAACTCTTTATTCTGAAATAACTGCAATAGTTGCTTCATCTTGTTGTTTCTGTACAAAACCAGTAAGAACTCACACACGGCACACCTGGCAATAATGATAACTCTGCTCATTTTCTTCTTTAGGGGAAGATTGTGGTGACTGTATTCCAAATAACAATGCATTGTTTGGGCTGGCCTGCTGGCAAGGTCTGAGGTAGGATCAGAGGATCCTCAGTGACTGAGTTTAGACTATAAATCATTACTGCCCCTCACTGAGAAGGGTAACTGAGTGACCCCAAACAGTTTAGATGAACTTGGTTTATTTTGCTATGTGATAGACTAGGATCATACCTGTCCTTAACCTTTAGAAGCTTATGTGTATCTCCATCAGCGTTTCTTCCACTTAGAACACTGATCACAGAATTTTAGACTAATTTAGGTTGCAAGGGATGCTGGAGGGGTCATCTGGTCCAACCTCTGTCTCAAAGCGGGGCCAACTTTGAAGTTGGGTATTAAAAACATTTGCAGTCTTATGAAATCATCTCTCTGGGCTTTGTGAACACTAATCAAGAGAGGCTGGTACCAGGTCTGTGAAGTCAGTATGAACCTCATCAAGGGTACAGAGGTGCAGAAAGATGAAATTTTCTGCCCTGAAAGTTAATAAAAAAAGCTTCCAGTGAGCAGGAGAGGAATTCGACTCCAAGCCCACAGCTGACCAAAAGAGCACTCTGCAAAGCTCATTTCTTTGTCTTTCTTACAACAAATATGTTTCCCTGAACCTTAATTTTCTGGCTAATTATGCTCAGCTTTACACCCTGAGATGAAATAAAAAGATGAAATTTCATGTGAGGAGGAAGATACTCATCATTACTTCTGCCTCACTTTTAAACTTACAAATCAATTCAGAGCAGAAATATCGAAAAGAGACGTAAGAGTGACAGCATGTCCCAGTGAAGGTTTTTTGCACTGGACTACAACTTTCCAGTGTCTGTTTGAGCTGTTGGGTTTATTATTTCATGCTGAAAAACACCAGAGAAGCTTCTACCAAACAGTTCAGCCATTTCTAAGAACAATCACACCAGTTGGTTCGGAAAGGTTTCGAATTTTTTTAGTGAAGTTCCACTAATATGCATTGGGGGACTGTCTCAAAATGTGATAGAGGCCAACGCAGGGACAGAGAGGTATCGTTCACTGTCCTCATGAATATTCAACAAAACGTGGCCAAATTATAATCCTCTGCAAATCACCATCTGCATATGCTCGGTGGAGGTTTGTTAGAGGGGAGCAGCGCAATTCCCAGAGCATTCTGTCTTAATTGCATATATGCCACATCTCCCACAGGGCTGCATGCCAACCACATGGGCCTGCTCCATGCCCACCTCATCCACTGACCTGGATTCTTCCACAAACTGCACCTCAGGAGGGGCTGCAGCTCAGCTTCAATCTACACACAAGGAAAAAGGGGGTATTTCCAGAACTTAGGAGTTGCTACGACAGAAGAAGAGGCAAGTTCTAGACATAGCAAGAAAGCAGAAGGAAGGTGCAGCTCACACGGTGTTCAGGCTGCACATTTGAATATGAGATTAGGATGGCAATAAAATATTTTACCCACATTAATTTTTCCTGGTGACAAAGCATCTGGGATGAGATGTCAAAGAGATGAGCATATGTCTAGGCTTGGCTGCTCTAAGGCAAGCCAGTGCAGCAGTATCTCCATTAGGGAAGAAGCGGGGGTGATAACAGCCAAAATTATTATTACAATGGAAATTACTTGGATGTGGATGAAGATGAGTTCAGAGGACACTGCTTGAAGAGTTAAAAAAAAAAAATAAAAAAGATATGGTGGCCCAAGAAGGTCACTGTAGGAGCAAGCAGAAAGTGAACAGGAGAAACACTTTCCAGGACAGAGTGTTTTTAACCAAGATTTCAAGACAGAGATTATAATGAGGTCTGTCAGATGTAGCCAAAATGTCAAAGAACATATGAATGGAATAATGGCCTTGAGATTTGGCCCTGAAGAGCTTACTAGGGACCTTGGCAAGAGCAGTTCCACTGGAGTGGAGAGAACAGAAGCTAGAATGAACTACAGAGTATTATTATACACCACAGTGATTGGCACCAGAGGGATCTGCTCATCCCATGGGCCATTTACTGGGACCTCTTGGGCTAAACCCTTAACTCAGCTAAACTGGCTTAACTCCTCCAGAAATTTCATCAGTTTACATCCCTCAGAAGTTCCAGGGAAGAAAAGCTAAAAACATGATGGGTTTTTAATTTCTTTTGAATTTCGAATTTATTTTAACCTTCCTACACTAAATAATCCCCACATTCTGTAGTGAGTAATCCATTTCCCCAAGCATCTCAGAGCAGAACACGTTTTGTTTCTTTACATTGTCTCAACAGTGTAGAATTAGGCAGATCTCAAGCTAGCTGCTCTCATTACACAGTGTGATGAATCTGAAAGGGGAACAAACAAACTCCGGGATGAATGATTAGGCATTTAGCCTTACAATAGCTTTCTTTCCTTACACACTCCTCTTCCTTTCATATTCTTTTAAAAAAAATGAAAACAAAACAAAACAAAAAAAGCAACCCACTTGCTATAAATTAACTGAATTATTAATCTCTTCTCCTTCACAGACTTTGCGTGTTGGACAATAGCCAGGGGATGGCAGTACCATGTGCTGCTGCAGGTATTCCCCTTGGAGACAGGACACATACATATTCCTAGACACGCAATAAAACCTGGATCTTTAAAGGAACTATGAGATGATCTCCCTTGACACTTTGCTTTTTAAATCATCCCTTTGACGATTTAAACCCAACAAGTTTGAACAAGCCTGAAATCAGACCTCTTCGACCATCTCCAGGCTCGGTGACGTCGGAGCTAGAATTATATGGAAAACGCAGTGCTTAGACTTAAAATTAGCAAGAGCTCTCCAGAAGGAACAAAAAAGGTATAAATTATGTCTGATTGAACAAACACAACTCCACTGTTGAACAGCCACTCAATGAAGAGGGCAGGGAGAGGCAATGGAGCACGGTAATGTGTAATATTACTAGTCAATGGGCTGTGTGCTGCAGTGGGCTCCCAAACGCTGGAGGTGTCAGGGAGATAAATAGCAGAGTGTCCTCCTCAAAAATATGATTAATACCCTCCTCGGTCCACTGCTGAAGATGTAGTGGGTGCAGCTGGTTTGGACAGCAGTTGCATAGAGGAAAATTCCAGGACGATTGCAGCAGAGCAGAGAGGGCAAAGAGTAGGACAAGTAGTCAACTGAGTGGGAGTGCTGAGCCCCTACAAGGGGAGAAGTAGGCCAGAGCTGGCAAAGGTCTTTTGGCTGCTGTTTAAGTAATGTTTATAGAACTTTCATGCATGCACAACTGAGTTTCGAGTTCACGATCTTTGGAGGAAAAAAGGGAGAGAAGCATGTTCGAGTTCATTGTCTCTTGTAATAGTCATGCCAGAGGTGGCTTTCAAGGAGCCATTCTTCTCTCCTAGCCAGCCCCCCTGCAAAGCCTGCACGTCACAGAAAAAGCAGGTGGAAAACTGAGAAACATTTTTTTAAAAAAATAAACTAAGAAAGCATCACTTTTTTTTTTTCCCCCTGCAGCCAAGTGTAATTTCCTGAGAAAGCCAGGAGTGTGTCAAGTGGGGTTTTCACACTGTATCGTTTTCAAGGAATCCTCTAAAATTCTCAGAAAAACATCCTTTCATGCTTCTGTTGTCACAGCACTCAGGGGAGACTGTCCAGAGCTCAAATTCCCAGCATTAGAATCTGAACACACCATAATGTAACTAATGCTCCCGAAATCAAACAAAGGCAGAGGGCTACGGATGGCTTTATTTCTTAGGGCAGTGATCCCTGCCTTTGTTGGTCTGCAGGCAACAATACCAAGCAAGCAATATATTACCAGCAATGCCATATTATCCACCGTCTTGCATCCACAATGAATGTCTCAGGGTCACCCCTGAAAGCCTTGGGTGGGGATGAATGCCTCGGGCAATCAGGCTCCCATCAGCAAGGAGGTGCTACAAAAGCTGCAGGCACCAGGCTGCTCGCTGAACGGGAGGACACACGTGTTATTAAACACACAAACACATCACACGAGCAGGATACACGTAAGTACTCCTGTTTAACTTCAAATGAAAAAAAAAAAAAAAAAAAAAGGATGGGAGGGAGAAGGAAAAGTTCCAGTGGATTATTGATCTGAAAGACAGTGATTAATAATCACCAGTTTAGTATTCTGCATCACCACTGCCTGTCACACTTCCCTAGAAACAGGATTAATATAAGAAGATATTATATATGTGAGCAAGGCACTAAGGTAGCACTGTATTGATCTGAACTTTAGAGCTGTTCAGTGCCATTAACAAAAACAAAAAGAAGAATGCAGGCGCTTGCAAAAAAAAGGAGGATGGCAGGCAGGAAGGAAGTAGTTGGTTTTTGTTTTACAAATTGCCAGCACCCTGCTCATCTCTGCAAGGAGAATTCAAGAATCACCAGCTACACACCTTTGGTAAACTGTGCAACCTGCCCCACAAAGCCTTTTCCTCGCTGTTTGCAGAGCTGGTCCCTGACTGTACCATGGAAAGTTGATATAAGAGGTCACCCACTTCCAATCCTACCCCAAGGACCCACTTCCAATCCTACAGGAACACCTCTGCTTTCCAAGAGAATTTAGAGAAGGATATATTTTTTGAAACATTACGTAATCCGGAGAACTGTAATGCTCATTTAAAAAAAAAAAAAGTCTAGGCTGACATCCACAGAGTGTTTTAAGAAAGAAGAAAGGAAAGTAAAATAAAGCTGGTTAATGTATTTAAAGACACTTTCAATGAAATGAAAGTCATTTAACTGCTTTATTAAACCACTGTCTCAAATTCACTTTGTTCTGTTCCTACTTTTTTGTTTCTGCATAAAGAGGGGGCACCACTATTTGTTCAACATAATATTAAGCATACTCTGCTACTCAATTAGTAAACATGTCAAGAGGTGGGTTAGTTATTCATGGTTCAGGGGCACAGCCCCCTTTCAAAAGAACTTTTTTTTTTTTTTTTACCCACTCTAATGAAATGATGGATAATCTGGAAGTAGGTGCTTTAAGAAGATATTAATCATTCTCTGTGGTAATGTTAATCATGCGTTCCATCATCTCCAGATGCTGTGCATCACCTTCCTCGGAGATAAAGGGCACCCAAGCCAGCAGAGTCCTTTTGATCACCTTTCTCACAGTAACTCTCATAAGGCATTAAAAGAAGTATTCACATTTCAGGGCATCCTTAAAAATGAAATAGAAAGTGGGAGAGTGAGGTAATGGAGGGATTCATGGACTTCAGTCTTGACCCTGTCATTACTTATGCTGCCCAGATGGGAGGTGCACAGTTCTTTCGTCCTTTGTCCTAATCTTTGACATTTTTCAATGCAATGTTTGGAATGAATGAGGTATGAGGAAAAACCCTGATCACAGGAAATAGAAAATTAATTCACAAAAGATTTGAGGGAGGGAGGTGTAGAGAGAAGCAAAGGGGAAAAAAAAAATCTACCTTCACTTTCTCTGAAAAAAAATCCAACAAAATTATTCCCTCACAGCCTGCTATTCCATTCTTAGAAAACATTAGCAGAAGTCAGGTCAGATTTATCTCAGAGTACTGTCTGTGATGTCTCTTGCAGTTAATAAAACACACTGCCACCAGAGAGACTTCTGGCCAATTAGACCATTTTATGACTAATCTTTATAGTTTTTCTTCTCTTTTTTAAGTTACATATAAACCCAGGGCATATTTTAGATGGCTGAAATATCTCCTCTTGCAGACTTAGATGCTTCAGAGATCCCAACACCTAGAGAAGAAACTTTGAAGATCTCCTAAAGCTAAAAAGTTACTTTCTATAAACTGTTGAATAAAGATAAACCACGGGGGACCGTACCCACTCAAAGGCAGGCGGTGTTTCTGTCACAGCATGTAAGTGTTGAGGAGAAAAGAAGTTGTGTGAACCTGAAATAAAATAATCCAGCTTTTTTAAAAGAAAATCCAAGTTTAAATACCAAATCTGTATGTAGAGGAACTGCCCGAATCGACTCTCTCAGACAATCAATGATCCCCACCAAATGTCACTCATCATCTACTGCTCTATGAGGTAAGTTACAAAAAAAATTAAAAAAAATAAAAAAAAGGAAATTTCACAGGATATTTAAAAAACCATTACACCCAAAGATGTTTTTGAAAATATTTCAACCAAGTTGTCCTTTCCACCCTCTGTGGTTTAGATGAGATTATGATGAAATACCCTTTTTATTTTTTCAGAATTTAAGGTAAGATGGACAATTACCCACAGCACACATTTAATACAAATGTATTTCCTAGAATGCTAAACTTCTGCTTAGAGTTTCTGCAGTTTGATCTGGTAAAGAGAGTTTGCTCTTCCTAATTCTCAAAAACGGGTCATGCTGCAACACCCCATTTTTATCCCTTTTTTTTTAATCCTTGACTCTTTGAAAGTTAAACCTAAAGCACAGGGCAGTCACTGAGCTATGTCTGGGCAGTACCCCATGGTCAGTGCCCCTGGGGCAGCTGCAGGAAGGACATTCTGTGGGGTAAATAACCCACACTTCACTGAGTATGATAAAAGTATCCTTTTTTACACAGGAAATATTCCACAGTCCCACCTGTGAGACACCAGAGGGAAGAATCACCACCTTGATGCTTTGCCACTGATAATTAGGAGCTTTATGTGCACTGAATTGTGCATGTGCTATGCTCAGTTGCCCTGGGAAATATGGATAAACAGCATCATCCAACACTACAGAATATATGTAAACCAATCCCTTACTTTCTCTTTTTTCTCCAGTAATTCCTAGAAAAGCAAAGCCACCCTTTCCCTGTCATAAAGCTCAATCCTCACAACATGCACTAATTCTGAAGCTTTAGACAAATTACATCCTAATGCATTGAGCATCTTTGCAGTGAATTTATGTAGTGCAAAAATTTGATCCAATCTTTGCAGCAATTCCTGCTTTATTTTGCATTCCCTGGCGCTGCCTCCCAAGCAGTACATGCTGTATTAACATAAGATCATTGGAACAGGCCCTTTGTAGACAGCAAAGCTGAGAGACTAATGGATGTCTGAAATGTGAATGTTTTCTCATTCCTTGTGATCTTGTTAACATATGTGTATTTAATGGTGGTAGCATTATTTCTGACTTACACTATTACACTACATTACAGTTGCTATTAATTACGCTTGCTATTGGGAACAGTTGCATGTTTACAGTTTGGGGTTTGTTTTTTTCTTTTTCATGGGCAGTTCTAATTTATTTTTTGTAAAGACAGCTATTGTATCACTCAGTTTTTACAGTCCACACAGAGCCATGGGAAATGTATTTATATTTAAATGGACACAAGACAGAAATTAGAACTGTTGTCAAATTTAGGAAAAGAACTAAGATTTACAGTGCCTTGGTAAGAAAATTTCTGACTTCAGAACATAGTACTTCACTATTCTTGTGAAGTGAAACACCTCAAATTAAATGTAAGTGAAACACAATCTCAACAATAGCCAGAATTTCAAAGTGGCTTCAACTCTCCCTTCACTCAATTGTGTACAAATCCGTTCTGAACATCACTAAGAGCTGGGACATCAAAATGCAGGTACATTAAATGGAGCTTGATCAGGAAAATTAGCAGCTACAGAGCTGAAGGGTATTTGGTGGATCCAAGGTGAATATGTTGATACACATCCTTTGTGAAATCCTGGAGTGGTTTCCAGGAGAAATAGGTACGCAGTCTCCCACTTTATTTCTTCTGGGAAGTGAAGTACTCTTTCATTATTGATAAGATAGAGAGCTGCCTTTTCTATTCATTGCACTCAGCTCACATTGATAGATGGTATATAAAAATTTCATTTTGGATGGTAGAATTCAAGTACAGTAATACAATGGTGCTTTGTGGATACAATCTATAAATCTTGAAAAAAAAGAAGGAAAAAATAATGCTTTCTGTCATCATGGATAGCAGATTTAGATCATGAAAATTACCCACAATACTAAGCCAAATGCATTCACCAAGTATTTTGGTTGATAGGGTCAGGAAATACAGAGTTTGCTGAAGTTCATCAGGCTTCTTATGTAAGAATGTTTGTGTACATGGAAAATAGGAGCTAAAATACCTTCCAAAGCATCCTGGAATCTATACAAGGTACTGGTGAAGAATCCTTTTTGGAATTTACTGACTAAATTTTTACATGCAAAATAGATATCCTTGTCCTTATTCGCAGCTCTGTAGAGTGGAAGATTATTTATCCAGACTGTGGGCTCTGTAGAGTGGAAGATTATTTATCCAGACTGTGGGCCAAATCTGGATTCAACTTTTCTCCTTAGGCTAAAATCCTATTATTGTCACAACTGGTTTCCTTGAAGAGAGGAGACAGTGTGCCAAGGCCACAGAATTTCCTTTTAATATTTTGATTTCACCAATCTTGGAAATACCTCTCAAGAACTTGTCTCTGAAAGGTGGAAATTTCCTGAAACGTTAATCTGAACTTGATTGCTCACTACCTTGAACCAGTATCTCACAAGAATGGGTGTCTTCTGTTTTCAAAAGCCTCTGATATTTCTGTGATGAAACACAAACTGGCCAAGGAAACACAAAGCAGTCAGCTGGAACCGTGTGAGAGAGACAACTGAACAAACAGCTGGTTAAAGGATTAAAGCCAAAACAAAGGACTGTTTGAAGGTCTCTCTAAGTTTTAGATAGCAATGGGAATCTTTTGAAATGGGGGCACAGTGGAGCTGCTATAGAAAGGGAAAGGTTTGGGACCTTTCCCATTTCAGAGATACTGAAACTCCACAGCACTGTCTGGTGAGTCATTGGCAATGACAGGAGGCAGTAAGGGATAACAAGTAGATGAACATTACACCTTCATAATTCCAATTCACTTTTAAACAAAAATCTTCAATCTTTGGAGGGATCCAAAGCATTTCTCTTTATCAACTTACTGTCATTGTCATGTTCCAGTTAATATTACCTTCCCCTCTTCAGCCCACTTTGCCTCTCCCTTTAAACGAATTACTACTTTTCAGCACAATTAAGTGTTTGAAGCAACCAGGAGATACAGTTTAAGCACAGTAAAAATGTCCAATTGGAAAGGCTAAAGATCAATATCAAAGGTCTCGAAGGTTAGAGCAATCCTATCAGCTTCAGGGGAAAGCTGGTGCTAAGCCACCCTCCAAGAAAGAGCTAATGGCCCACAAATGATCTTTGTTCAACCTGGTTTCTCCCGTTTAAAAAGAAATCCTCCCTTTATTGAACACTGTAATTTTCCCATTGCTGAAAATGCAGAAGCCTTAAATTCCAATTTTAGTTGTGCTGAAAGATGGGAAATAGTTTCTTTTAAATACTTTTCTTTATGAAAGAAGACAATACAGGCTGCTTATTGGCCCTCATTATCCCCACCTCGATTTGACTTGCCTACCTGCTCCACTGCACTGGTTCAAGACAATTAATCCTAATATTCAACCCTCCTGGTGTAATTTCTCATCTTGGCAGGTCTCTTTCTATAATGACTAAAGAGGAGTGGCCAAATTCTCAAAACCTCTGGGGTGAGCCGGATACATTTCCACAAACACAGACAACAATTCCATCCTGATATGTTAATGAAATGTGGTGCTATCAAAAGAAAGTGAGTATTTAAAGCCACTGTGCTGGTCATTGTATTACAGATACAGTAAAAACAGAGAAGTCTGCTGATTTGGAAAACGGGCGTTGTTGGCAACTATTCTGTTAGGTTTCAGAGACAGCTGATGTGGAAGAAATATTTGCATAGTTTTCCTAACTACACCACCAGAATCTCTGCATAAAACTCTCAAGTGTTTTAACCAATGTGGTTATCAGCAAACTAGCCACATCTGTCTGTGGATAGGATGTTGGATGGAGATTATGGTCAAGAATCAATTCTCAGATAGAAAGATGTTTATCTGGAGTTTTCCCTCTGGAAGTAACAGTTAGCCCAGTTTTAGATATTTCAAACCAGAGTGGACTATAATTGGGATTCTGCTCCTTCATCTACCTCTCTATCTTGCTTCCTCCCTTGGAGGCAGCAGAAACACCAAAAATGCCTGGCCAAGAGAACAGGCCATTGGCAGCTTTTTTCCCCAAGCCAATGCCATTTATTTGAGTCTTCATTCCCCAAGAGACAAGGAGGTAGCCAGACAGAGGTAACTGTGGGGTAAAATATTCAATTGCTGCAGTTCTGCTCTTCCAGTCACTCCAGCCACAGATCCTGGGTGTAACTGGTAATTAGATGAGATTTCTTTGCTTCTGGAGAAGATTCAATTTAACTTGCATTAGGTAAGATTCAGACCTGCAGTTGTACAACAGGTGAGGAAACCAGAAATTGCACTGGATTTCATAAAGGTTTGAAACTTCCATATTTACAGATTTATGAATAACCTTAACATTCTATTTCTTGGGATTTTTTTGTCTTCAAAATCCCAAAAGAAAGCATAACCAAAGTGAAGGAAATCAAGATTCACCACAACCAGTCCTAGCTTCTCAGGTTAATAGTGCTGTAGCTCCCAGAGCTATTCGAGTGGCTCTGCATGGCAGGGTTTGGGGTATTTCTCCTGTTAGGAAGGGAAACTCCCATGATCTCAATCAGAGGCAGCTCCCACATCTAATCATGGAAGATCTACAGCACATATCAGTTTCTGAGTCACAGCCTCGGTGGACAATATATAAGTAGTTGTGGGTTTTCAGCACGAATTCACACCAGCTGACAGGAAGGCAAGCCAGAGATTAAACCTGCTTTATAACTCAGAGTAAAAAATTATCAGCTTTTTATAACCATTTCTCACATGGCAGTGGTGTCATGGAAGGATTTTGTACCACCATAGACCACTGTCCCTTCTTTATGCCAGGGTTTTTTGTAACCACAGGTTGAATGGGATCGGTGAATTGATCCATCAAACCCCCCCCAAAACCTAAGATCCTCTCTTTCATGGCTTTTTCAGGCAAATCAGTTCCACAGGTGAAATCACAGACAGACACACCAGCTCAAAGCACAGCAAAGCATGGAATGAAAACAAATAATAGGAAATGTTGGATTGTTAATTTTGGCATCATGACTGAATAAATGCAAGCTACATCTGCACGCCTCTGGGCACACAGAGAAAGGTAAAAGAGGGGGGAAATAAAAATACACTTCCAGATAGTACTTATAAATGCAACCCATAATATTTTTTTCAGAAAGTCTCATTGGTGTAAGGTCAATGTAGTAAATATTTCTGAATTCCATTCACATTTACATTCTCCTCAGATCTAGTATGGATATCTGAAAGTTATAAATATTTCCACTGAAACCAGCATTTAGGCCGGTCGTAAGCTTATTTCTTAAGGACCTACTTTATTTTTATTTAAATTTGGTTTGCTTTACTTTCCTTATTTTATTCTACTTCCCTTTTTGCCTGTTAATTCAACATAGAAGAGGTAACATGTCAGCCTTGCCAAGATGCTTTCACCTTCTCTGAGCATGCTTCAAAAGAATAGTGGTGTTTTATTAGCTGGTATTGATCATAAAGCAAATGGCAATATATTGGCTAAGCCAGGCAAACATCACCATACCTAGGAAGATGAAACCTACTTATATTTTAAAATAGAATTAGGGTCTATATAACTACCAGGACTTAGTCAAAGGTCACAGGGAAAAAAAAAAAAGAAAAAAAAAGTATTTATCAAAAGTTAGGATATGCTATAATAAATATTTAACCCAAATCAACCAAACCACATTCTACCTTCCTTTTTTTTTTTTTTTTTTTTTTTTTCCCCTTGGTGTTATCAAAGGGAATAAAATCTCCCTTTCCTTCACACATTATAAATTTAGGGCGACTCAGGAAATTGCTCATTAGAAAATGAATTTAAGTCATATGTGACCAAAGGCAGAGGGAGCTACTCCTGTTCTGACTGACTGACTTGGCCATACCAATAACCTGCACAGTGGAATGTTTGCTGCTCTTGGCTGACAGACTTGTGGATCAAGAACTATTTGTTTCAAAAATGCACAAATTATTCCAAATAATCATTAGGCTGGTAAAAGTTGTGATCTATTCCTTGGAGAATTTGAGAACAGTAAAAATCAGGAAAGTTAACTGAAGGAATTATTTACTGTCCATGATTTGGTAAATTATTCCATCACTGAAGCTATGCAAGGTGTTGAAACCTCATATTAACAAATAATTCCTTAAATATATTAGCCTAATAGCCTGATTTCCAAATGAACTGCTATGAACCTACCTGGGAAAAGTGAATTTCTGGTGGGTATTTTATAGTGAGAACCCTACACTACTGTCTCCATCTGATAGTTATTTTGTACCCTGAGGCATGTGGCTTGATTCAGCCTAGACACTAACTACAAATGTCATTTCCATTCATATGGCCCTAACTCAGTAAAAAAATTAAACATATGCTCAAGAGCCTGAGAAGTCAACCCCTCACATGTTGAACATTAAGCACAGTCTTACATCCTTCGTTAAATTCTGGTCAGAAGGACCAGGATTATCCAAGTGCTTAGAGCTGAGCATGTTTTTATTTGCTTTGCTCAATTAGGACTATAATGATCTCATTCTGTTTTGCAGATTCCCAAGCTCCCTGCTTCAATAACCATTACTTATTTTTTTTTTTTTACCCAATGATGAAAACTAGAAATTTTTGAATCCTCTGCTGGTTTAGCTGCAATAGTTTACTGTCCATCAATTCCTCTGTTGAGGCTGCAGTTTTTATACCACAGGTGAATGGGCAGCAGTAATTCTGGATTACAGAAAGATGCTGAACATCCAAGCTCTGATGACCAAGAGCTCTGATTCATAACCATATTGGATTAATCATGGGGCTGCAGAAGGTTACTGCCCCAGCTGTCTGCCTCCCCTTATCTCCAAGGTTACTCTGTTGAAAGTTATCTCTTCAGTCACTGCAGATAAACCCGGCAAGGAATGGGAATTAAACACATCTGGTTGATCCTAAGGATGGGAAAGTGTAAACATAATGGATCCCTCTCAAGTCCTGGAAACAAGCTGTATTTCCAAAACCTGCAGGCAACAGTTTTCCCAGTTTCAAAGGGAAATAGAAGATCGTGGAAGAGCAGAAAAAACAACTCCCACAGCTTAAAACCTTGAGATTTTCAGATCATTTTCTTAAGTTTAAACACAACATTATTATTCCATTTGCTTATGTTTCACTCTTATTTTCGGAATTAAAAAATATTAGCAAGTTACAGATACTTATATTATAGAATTATGTCTTTAGAAAGATATATAGAATAACTATTTCATTTCTCAAACAATTCAGCCAGCCAGAAAAGATTGCAAATAAATCCTGCCCCCAGATTCCTGCACAAATCTGTCAGTCAGTCCCACTACCACGTATTTCTGTTCCTGCGCTTTGAGGTGTGCACCCTTTGTACCACGAGAAAAACATTTCTGCTGTGGCTCCGGAGCTTTACCCTCTGCACAGCTATTCCCAGCACCTCACAGCTAACTGTGCATCCTCCTGCTTTGCTCATGCCTGGAAACATCGAGTGACCTCCCTTCAAGCTTCCCCCCCGGTGTCAGAAACAACTGCTCAGCGGCAAAGCATCACAGGCTGTGCTGTCTCTAGTTCTTGGGGGGACCAGAGGGGGAGCACGCTTTGCTGCCTTGGCCACAGAATCACACAGAGATCTGTTTCCCCCCCGCCTTAAATGACTGAAAATCAGCAATAACCAGGCTGCAATCAATGGAGCTTTACTGTGTTAACAACGAGGTGTGAATCTGCCTTTGGACCCGGATTCTGCAGCAGGGAATGGCGAGCAGGAATGCTCCAACTGCTCTGACTTCACTCGCCAGTTGCTGATATTAGCTCTATATATTTTAAGCAGACACTTGCAGTTTCTCAGATGTCTTCTCTTTCTCATTTATTAGTTGGGTTATATTTTAAGGGTGCTGAGAGATTTACTGTCAATGTATAAGATGTATTCATTTTGGTTAAGGCAAAATCCTTGCCCTAGGATCCAAATGTTGGACACATCTGTTAGCAGGCTAAGGAATGACCCTGTGTTATTATTATTTTTTAAACCTGACAGCTCACACATTTGAAAATTGCATAAAAATATGTAGCATAGCAGCTCTGCCTTCTCTTTGTACTATTTGCTCACATCCGGATCCATTTTTTCCCTCGCCTGAAGCGAGGGAAGGACAGCCCCATATCAATGGCTCCCTACGCCAGATCACATTAGGGAAACCCCCAACTTTTCATTTCAAATCAGCAGCATCTTTCCTTTGATCCAGAAGACCACAGCTGGGGAGCTGACAGGACTCTGCCCGGTGCTTCCCCTGCTCCGAGCCCCTCTAACGAATTCTAGCGGAGTCACCTCTGCTCGGCTTTCGCAGAACCTTTTCCTCCTGTCACTGACAGAGCAGCAGAATTAATCACACTCAGCCCAACTAACGTTAACAATCTGTCAAAGTGGCCAACGGAATGCTTCATCTACTGTAGCTAGAAAATTCACCTGAAGACCTGCTGATTTGTCCTGGCACTTCTGCCTGTAGGATAAAACAGACAGAAACCACCTTTTTCTCCCCTTGTTCTCTTTTCAATGCATTTGCCACCTCCTCTTCTGTTGCTTTTTAAATTCTTATTATTTTATTTTGCTTGTCTCGGTTTTGTTTTATTCCCTTACAGTAGTTCAGAATTCACTGAGTGTGAAAGAGATTTCTGGTTAAAGAAATGCTCATGCAGTGTTCTCCCTTAGATGGCACGTGGGCCTTTACTGTCAACATCAAGCCAGGGGTTGTTGCAAGTTTTCGCAAAAATGTCAACAACTCAATACAGTGACTTTGTGATACTTGTGCCCTGCTGGATTTTGACAGGTTTTTGACTTCCAGCTATCAAAGCAGCTCTTTACCTATCAAAGAAGTAGCTGATGCTGTGGGTAAACTCTCCCTCATCAGTGGATCTGCCCTACACAAGCAACTGGAAGGGAAATCCCTGTTCCCTGTCTAGGACAATGCTGTAAATCATGGACTTCACCTTGTAAGAGTGACTCGTGCAGCAAAACATCTGGGTCGCTCCAGAAAGTGATTTTTAATGTTGTCTCTCTAAAACGATTTTAGCAAGGCATTTTTTATGTATCATACAAATGGAGTCTAATGACCCTTGCAGTGAACATTTTGTCATCTACTCCTGAGTAAAAATGGGGCAAAACCCAGTAAAAATCAGAAGGGCAGATTTTCCAACCTTTTTTTTTTTACAAAGACATAAACAGTAATTAAAATACAATTAGTTATATTAATGCTCAAACATATTTTGTCAGGTTTTCTGCTTTGAAACTGATGAGAGATGGAATTTGCTCAAACAATCCCCATGTCCCCAGCCAGTCATTGAGGCTGATGAACTTCCAGGGCAACTCAAGGAATCCCAGTGTTTGCTTTCAGTCCCTGCAGTGGATTTCCTAGCACTACAATGTTTTAATGGAAAAGGCCAATTAGGACACAAACATGATCCAGAAGACCAGAATATGTAAGAAACTACTAAATTGACTAGCCACTGAATTTTAATTTTTGTTCTCTTTGGCTTAGCTTGCTTTTACTCCCACATTCTTTTTTTTTTCTTCTTTGGTTTTTTTTTTCCTTGCAGTAAAAGATCCATGAAATAGATCTCCAGATGACAAGCTGGATTCTGGGGTCCTCGTGCAAGACCATTGGACTTGCAGGAAATGGGAAGCCTGAAATCCACGCCTGAACCAGCAACTTCAAAACCCAGATCAGTTCCATGATTTCAGTGGTGCTCTAGTTCTTTCAAAACATTAGCCAGGATTTACCTTCCTATGGACAGTCTCTAGAAAATGACTGGGGCTGTCTTGGTCTGGTTGTAGCTCCCAAAAGATTAACTTTTTAAAAAATATCCCATCTCTGAACACTTTTAGACCCAATGATTCAAGAACACCAGGAAACCAAGGGGAAACTTCCTGGATGTATGTGTTGTCACCTGGCTCACGAAGTTGGGCAGAATCACAACACAGGATCATTCAATTATGGCAGGAAAATTACAGAACAACTGTTTTATTGTTATTTTTAGCTGAGCCAAAGTGCAACATGTTATTGGCAAGCAACATCAAGTGGCAAACTGTTAATGCATTTAAGGCCCTTGTTCAACAACACCCATAAACATATTTCCCACATCTGTATCTAAATATCTGTTTGACTTCAATAGGTTTTAAGCATGTGCTGAGAATTAACCTCTGTGCTTTTCCTGATGTGGGGCTCCCTGTAGGTAAAATATCTATGGTAACATCACTGTCAGGTTCAAAATCCAGGTCTTTCCAAACTCCAGGTACTACTCAGTACGTAAGACTAGAGGTAAGGAGGTAGATATGCATTGGCAGAACCAAGATTTTGAGGTTGTTTTGAGGTTGGGGGTTTTCTTGTGTTTTACAGATTTCCAGATGTTTGGAACGAAAAGCTCTTGTGCAGTTTTTGAACATCCCAAGTAATCCACTCTAAATAAAGTACTTGTGCCTTTTGACACCTCTCAAGCAGCAGTGTGAACTGCTGTGTTCACCCAAATGAAATGATTCTGAGTCTGTGACTTCCCTGGAAATCCAAGGTGTGATAGTGGGGTACAGAGGGACTGGGACACCCAGAGGGGAAACACTTCTGGGGAAGACTCTGGGTCTGTAGAGACACAAAGAACTGCTCTGTTACATCACAGAGAGCTTTAAGATTCACTTTTATCTAAGCTTTGCCTTTACATGTCCATCCCTTTAGAAGAAAAAATTAAACTTAAGCTGGCACTGATATGTCTACTCATTTATCAGAGGAAAACAAATAATCTGTGCTGCAAGAAACACATTCAGCCTTTGCTTACTCCCAGAAAAAGGATGTGCAGTTTGAACCATGGGAAACTAGTCCCTCTTATTTGTGTGTTTTTTCTTTCTGCTATGCTCTTAAAAGTAAGCAACTCATTACTACAACACAGAAAAGCATATTAAAATATCCATTTCCTATTGGAAATTGTCCACCTTAAAATGAAAACCAAACTGTGCCTTTCTTCCCCAATAAAATACTACACCATTGCAACTGGAACTAATTTGGTGGTGGCCTCAGAGACGAAGCAAAAGGTTCAGCTGCAAGGAGGGAAGAGTGTCCAGGGCCAGGTCAAATCTGTGGTAAGAGTGCAAGGCAAGCCAGGAGGGGCTTGCACAGCTCTGGCTGCACATGGTGGGTAACAGAGGGGCTTCAGCTCTCCAGGCTGTCATTCTGCCACTGCTCACACACACTAAATCCATTCTGCTATTTAAAGAAGTGGCATTATTGATCCTTCTCACTATTTTTTTTCCCTCCCATTCCAAGGCCACTACAGGCCACTGAAAAAGAAAAAGAGACACACACACACAGAGGCAGACAGCAAAACTCAGGCAGCACTTTAGCTGTAAGTAACAAGCACCAAAACCGCTGACCTCGCTGCAATTTTTTAAATCAGGGGATAGTAATATACAGCCCAGATAACACTATATTTTCTTTATTACCCTGAACTGTACTTAATTGATATAACTCCATGGGAGGATTAGCTTTTATACAAATACTCACGCTCTGTTGTATGGCCATTCCCTAAGGAAAGCACTGCTCATATATTTCTCTTAATGTGGCTTTGCAAATTGGTCATTGCACAGTCATATGCTCAGCAACACTACTTAGATGTTTAGCACTCATTGATTATTTTCTTAAATGCTGAAATCATTGGAGTGACTGACGGTTGCTTGGATATAAAATTCTTAACCACCAACTACTAACAGCTTTGACTCAATTATAATTATCAGATGAATTTTGTTACTATGTATATAGTACATATATATATACACACACATATATCTTCAGTTGTGATGTGTAGATGGAAAAACATGCATGATGAATTAAGACAGAATAACCTGACCCTTAAGTCAGCTGCTTTCTAGGGTGAGTGGAGGAAGAACTTAATGGAAACTCCAAGGCCTTTTGTTTCCTTTGGGTGAGGGGATTTACACACTACCTAAGTGTTAACACATTTAGCAGCTTCAAGGCCAATTTCATCCTGAAAAGAAAGCCAGAGACATACCTGCTCTGCTGCATGAATTTGCATCCAGATTTCAAACTATGTGAAGGTGATATTAAGGAATATGCTGTGAACATAAATTCTGTAAGAAGGTAGAAAACACAACAGATTTGAAAAGTACCATAGTCCCTTAATGCTTCGGTATGTCAGAAGGGAAAAGAAGACTCCATAGGGCAGTTTGGAAATCTGTGGAGTGACCAGTATCCTGCTTTGCCTCCTAAACCTAAGGAGATTCAAATTATTTCTGTGTAAGGGGAAGAAACAGTGCTGCTCAACAGCATCCAACTAACTGCAGTGGTCTGCATATTGAGAGAGAGATTACTCACCTGGAAATTGGGCCTGTCTCCTGACAACAAAACACCCTTGATTTAACTGGCAGTACCAGGGAATCACATCGATTTTGGATGGTGAATCATATGCCTACACGGAGCTCAGAATTGCAGGCTTACAAATGTTATCACTTTCTTAGTGATTTTCTTGGAAGTACTGAAGTCTCCCTCACATCCCTAAGGCAGAGGATCATAGGATTTTCAGGTTGATTTTGAAAGACCAAAACATACTTTCCTAGTTCTCACAGCTACAGGGATAACTGCAAATATCAGATCTGAAAACATCAATTGAGTTTAAATGCAAGACTCAGAATCCACAGGGCAAAAAGCCCCAGGACTATGACATCTGTTAATTTTTATAGCCTACCTTCTGAAGAGAAAGTGTATGTCATCAGAAGGTGTTTATGCTGGGGAGAGGGAAGGACATACTTGACAAAAATAATGATGCTCTAACAAGCTTTGTGGAAACAGGTGGCTGTGTAGAAGTGACTGTGGCTGTTCCATCAGTGGCCAGAGGGAAAAACACTATGGGGACACACAGGATTAGGCACAAGAGCGTCCACCACAGAAACTGCATCTACAGGAAAATCTGTTGAAACTGGCAATAAATTGTGAAAAAAACCAAATCAGGAAGAAACTGTTTCTTTTGTGCCAGAACTTACAAAATGAATTGCTTGAATAAAGGACTCATGATTTCAAAGCCAATCTCATATTTTTTTTTAAATTTACAATTGCCAATGAGACCTAAAGCAATTTGCAAATATCAGGCTGAACAGCACTGCTCCAGTGCAAGCAAAAGTTGCAGAATCAGAGCAGTAAACCTTTAGATGACACTGAAAAATCACTCCTGATGAAGTAACCTAGAGCACCTCTGCACATGGAAGTACAAAAGGCCAAGGTGAGGAATGAAACAACAAGAGAATCAAAGCAGCAAGAGAAGTCTAGAAAACCCTACTGTGTATAATCAGAGAGATTGTGCTGGTAGAGAGACTTTAACACATCTAATTGATACCGAATCCATGAGGTTTAAATACAGTGTATGCAAATTTAGACATCTACATCCCATCAAACTCATCCAGAAGAATTCACACATACCAGAGCCTCATTTGTCCCCAAGGAATGTGCAGACATGAAGTCTGGCCTGCCTGTAGATTACATTCTCAGACACATGGTCAGGATCTCATCTCTGGTTTTCATAATCCCCTGTGTGCTTATTTATTTATCAGTCTCTGGATATATCACAGATTGGATCCTTTTCTCTGCTCTAGAAGCTACACATGGATCTGCTGGTGAGAGGCTGCTTCATGCAGGTCTCTCTGAGGCTGAGAAACCATCAGGTTCTGCTGGGGAACATCCTAATGTCTCCTTGAGTTCTTAGAACCCAGCTGAGAACAGCCACAGCTAACCTCCAGCATGCTCTGCCTGCCATGGTCTCCCTGCTGAGCTGCAGGCAGCTCAAACACATCAGGAAGCATTGAAGATTCCTCTATTGCTCCTCCTGTGCTCCCCATCCCTGGAAGTGTTCCAGGCCAGGCTGGATGGGTACAACCTGGTCTAGTGGAAGGTGTCCCTGCTCATGACAGGTGGGTTCTGGAACTGGATGATCTTTAAGATCCCTTCCAACCCAAACCAGTCTAAGATTCTATTATTCTGTACTGTTGGGTTGTCTTGAAGCCTGGCACATGAATCTGCACAGTTTCCACCAAACCTGTTTGGTAACAGAAATCTCTTAATCACAGGAGTCACAAGCCATTTTACACCACCTGCAGAACCAGTCTGAAGCCAGGCTGGTTGCTCCCCAGATATGCTAAGAACACGACTGAATACATCATGTTCCTCAATTTTAAATGATTTTCTTATCACAAAATATTTGCAGCTGAGAACGAGATTGGAGTTCAATCCGCAACCCACTTCTCTTACCAAAAAATATCAGTAAAAGTGCCAAATGCAGCAAAGAAAAAAAACAAAACCAAACCAAAACCCCAAACCTCCAATTAAATTAAGACAATACCAAGCATCTGTGTGGTTTTCTTGTCTCACTTCAGCGAATCTGAAGAAGAGTCATTGCCTGTGAGATACACCAGAAGCCTTTTGTTGATATCATAGTGCTGACAAGTGTAATAGTGACAGCAACATCATGTGAAATTATAACAGGAATCTTCCTTTCAGCAGTAGGTCTTGATAAATTGGACATACTGATTCCTGCTATTTGTTGCAAGGTAGTGTGGCATCTCTCCTTTTTTTTTTTTTTTCCTTAACAGGCGCTAATTATTGAGCATCAAATAGCGTAAAATATAACAGCTGTGCATACTGTCAGTGCTATATGGGCTGCTGGAGGTGTCTGTGTGTGCATATGCCAATGTGTGAGCAACTGACAGTGGGTGGTTTTGCTGTTTGCTTTATAAATGCATCTGAATAAACTGGATTATTTTTCAGGGCAGTGGAAATTCAACTGGTTTACAGCTGAGTTAACAAGGAGAAGCCCAGCGTGTGGAATGGTTGTGATGACTTTGCTGCAGTGCTGGAGGAACGAGTGTTTCAGACTGCTGGGCATGGCTGGGGAAGCAGTTGAGGAACATGAAAGTTCTTGAAGAATAATGACATTTTGTCCTACCCTGAATGCCCATCTCACAAATCCCAACTAAACTATTAACATGTTTTCAAGAATAGAAAATAGCAAGTTCCAGCATTTGAAAAACAGGAGAAGAAAAGAAGACGGGGAGAAAAAAAATGAAGAGAAACCAAAATCCTGATGTACTATTTTAAGCTTCTACAGGCAAGTGTGCCAAATAGTGGGAGCAGTTCAAATAGCAGGTGAAAGTTTGCTGCCAAAAGCTTTCAGTCCAAAGAAACTTTTTCCTTTGTGAGATGATTTAAACTGTAAACCATAAATACCCTGGTACCTCCCTGACCAAGATAACAACCTCAGGAGAAAAAAAAAGGAAAAAAAAAAAGAAACCCCTAAAAATATTACTGTGACCTGTTTTATGGTAAGGTCAGGCTCTTAATCAGTTTCGGGGTATAGCTCTTGAAACGAGAATGAAAGACTTTCTCCCTGAATAGTTTGCTCTCCTCAGGTTATAGTGAAACAAAATATGTAAAGTTTTTTGCTTCTGAGTGTTAGAGCTGCTCTTTTAACTTTCCTTTTAAGTTGGAAAAATGCAGTGAATAGAATCATTCTTTTCAACTCAAAACTTCTTCATGAAGGGTTGAGTCTTTTTTTTTGTGGTTGCACTGGTACTAACACACCAGCTTCAGATGACCTTTACAAGTATCACATGGAGGCTTTATCCTGATTAAAATGGTTTTCTACACAGAAGGGGAAGGCCTGTGACACCACTCCGAACAAAACCTCTGCAGGACAAGGTGTAAAAGGATAAAATACATTGCTTCCTCTAAGAGGAATGGAAAAAAGGACTGAGAGATTCTGAATAAGAGAGAGACATGAAAACCTGTGTTTCATTTTGATTAATTCTGCACAGTTCTTCTTTAAGCAAATGACTAATGTGGCCTCTGACCCAACAGGAGAATTCTTTTAGCTTCATCCTTCAGGAAACCCAAAGAAACAGTGCTAGGGTTACACCTAATGCTGACCTACCTCATCCATCTGCTTTCAGCGAGCAAATGTCAAGTTCATATTCTTCTCCCATCGATGAAGGGGTGGGGAAGGGAAGAGAGAGAGGATAAAATTGCAGTAACTTAATACTGGCATCGAGATTTATTTACTGTTGATCACAGCTGGTGGACTTTTTGTATCTTGCATATGTGTGAGGCTGCCTGGGTCAAGGTGCATGTGGCAAGGAGAGAAAAGCAGGGATAAAGTGCAGGAGGGAAGAAGACCCGAGGATGTAGCCAACCAACAAGGAATGAGAGGCTCCAGAGTAAATTTATAGTTATGTGATCTGAGCCCAGAGGGAAGGAAGCCTGGGCAACAATGCTCCCTGACCGTAAAAACGCGCCGGCTGCTGATGGGTGTTAATGGTGAAGGGGGGCTGGGGAGGAAGGCACTGGGGGGTGGAAGTGCAGGGGGGTGGACATTTGGGAAGTGAGATGTTAGAGGGGTAAATGAATCAAAGGAATGGAGGTGGTGATGTCGTGCTTACAGCTGTGTGTGTGCGCCCTGCTTCTGCCGTCACCTTCCAACACGCGTGGGTAAAAAAAAAAATTAAGGAAAGACAAAACCAAAAAAAAAAACACAGAAGAAAGGAAAAGAAGGATTCAGGGAATATGATGAAGAGCCCAACCGGCATTTTGTGCTGCTAACGTGCACGACATTTCAAGAACTGTACTTTGCATTTCCCTTTTAATTGTTGTGCCCTTTTGCTCCCCGTGCACGGTGTGTGCCATGGCACTCTGCCCCTCCGAGGGCAGCTGGGATTGGCCATGGATGTGCTCGTGTGCACTCTGGGTTCACAAGTTTCCTATTTCCAATTAGCAGATGAATAGAGGATGTAGGACAGGGGGTTATTTTTGATTGCATGTTTTCCATTAAAACATTTTCTTTCTCTCTCTTTTTCTTCTCCTCCTCCTCTAATAAGTCTCCCCTCTCCTGAACCCACACTCAGACCATTAGAGAGTCCTTCCACCTCCAGAGTTTGCAGTTATACCTGCTGGACTGCATAAATTACAGGCACTTATCCCTCTGATTGTCACCAACAATTGGGACAAGCACGCAAGGACACTCGAATGCCAATCCCATTCCCCCATGGCAACTGCTGCTCAAGGAGAGCCAGTTATTCACCATATTGACATCACAAAACACCAGCTTTCCTCTGATTGGGACTCCCAGCCCACTCAGCAAAGTGAAAAACCTGCTTTCCTTGAGTAGTCTGGAACCTGTTCTTCCCTTTTGAGCTGGAGTAATGGTCCAGCTCAGGATCCACTGGATCAGGCCTAGGCTAACTTAGTTAAAATGCAACTAAAAGTGACTTCTAAGCAAAGAAGTTTCTTTTAAAGAATTTCAATGTGTTTTTTCTTCTATTGTTTACTAAAAGTTCATTAAATCTCATTCCTTTTCAATGAATATCTGATAAAACATTTTAAGTGAGTGTCAACCAAACCTGCATTTGATCAGTATGGGAAAAAAACCAAAAATGTGTCAGCTAAACTGGCATTTTGTTCCTGGAACACTGAAAAAGATTTTCTGAAAAATAAACAAATAGAGTAGAAGGCTATGGAAATACAAGAATCAGTTAATGAAGAATATCTTCAAACAAAATTCTGAGACTTCCCAGACTTCTAGGTACAAGATCATATATCACTCTTCCCACCTGTACTGTGCTATTGTTTGTTGGACATAAACATTCCTGGAAAATGCTGGATGGATAGGCCTAGTTTGAATTTGTGTATAAAGATGATGTTGTACAAAGTCAGTGACAACTTTCAGAGTTCATCTGTAAAACACTAATGAAATATTGAATTGATTGTAACATATTCACTGTAGAATTTTTAAGGGAGGATCATGACCTTGTTTTTGATATAATTCATTGGTTGAAAACAAAAACAATTTAAAAATTTGTAAGCCATGCCAATCTACACTATGCTGAGCACACTTCTTTCTGCCACAAGCTGCCAGAGAATATCCCCTTTAAAGATAAAGCACATGTTAACCCCTAAGAGAGTCACCTACAATAAATGTTGCTGGTATTTTATCCATACAATTGGACTCTTTTTCCTTTCTTTTTTTCTTTCCCCTAAGAAGCACGCTGGTCAAACGTACCAAGTGCCTCTTGTTAGAAGTTATCACTTCAGAAAGGAATCTGCAATCTGTAGCACTGCAGCCCCTGGATGGTATCGTGAGTTCCTAATCTCCCTGGGTCTGGCCTTTGAGCAGAGCTTGAGAGAAGGAGGGGGGGAAATGAGAGAGAGAATGAGAGAGAGAGCAAAAGGATGAAGAAGAAAAGCAAAATAAATCAAAAGCAGCTTTCTTGGTAACACCAACATCTCAAAGGCCAAGTGTAAAAGGACCAGGGCTCTAATGATATCAATTAGGCTCAATCCTCTATGTCATTTTAGATATATTGTACCCGCTGAGTATACTTAAGTCCATATGTATAAGGTCATTTACTGGGTCCAGAACATAACAAATTATCAGCAAAGGTTTTGGTTGGGTTTTTTTTCCCCCTTTTCTCCCTAACACTTTCCACTTTCTGAAATAAATTACAGCTCATAATGGTTTCATGTTGGGAACTAATTCTACTTAATTTTTTTTTCCCCGCTGTACCAGGGGAAATGATTATTATATCATTGCATATGTTCATTGCACAATGAACTAAAAAAAAAAAAAAATGCTTGTTAGATTTTCTTGGATATCTCTCTGCAGCTAAGACAGGTGACTTCCTTTCGAGATGTCATGGTATAATTGGTATCAAAGGTGCCAAAGAGATAGTCTCTACAAGACATTATCTGCCTTGGCTAATCTCTCCCAGCGTCCCTTATTACACTGTGGGTTTCTTCACAGCAGCATAATTTCATATTCATTCTGAAGGGAAATAGTAAACTGCTAAGAAAAGCAGAGCAAGAGTCTTCAATATTGTCTGTTTGAATCTCTTGGCAGGCCTTCAGAAACATGTCATCTTGTTCTATCAGCAGCATCTCAGGATGTGGTGACCACCTAAAGGCACACTTGAAGGCTGACAATAAACTTGTGCTACTCCCTACACTTCCTATAACAACAGGCTTCATGCTGGATTTGCCGTCATTTTTCAGTCCCTTGGAGAGGAACTATGCCAATTTGGGCAAACACAGCGGAATCTTGTTACATAAATTGAGTCAGTTCAGACTGTAGCTCAACTGTGCTTTTCATGATTAGGCAGGAATGTTTTCACTGAGGATACACAGTTATTGCACATTATGTCCAATGGCAACACCATTTCCACTGGAATCATTGGAAGGAGGATGTTTGATCTTGTGCAAGGTGGGACAGCTGAAGCAATGCCAGTCACAGGTCTCACAGAGCAGGGTTTGTCATTGCCACTGGGTAATACATGGTTTTATTTTCATAGGGGTTACGGGTGTCTCCTGCTCTCACCACACATCCTGTGGGCACCCCCTTTGCCAATTAGCACCAATGAGATCAATGGAAGATTGACCGGTCGGGATAGGAAAATCAATAGTGTGGTGGTCAGGGCACTCACCTCAGCTGTGGGAAAGCCAAGCTCAAGACCCTGCTCTAATGAATGCTCAATTATTTATGCAAAGTAGAAAGGTCTGGCAGAACAGATTGAGGAAGTCTATCCCAGCAAAACGACCCGCTTGGGGTTGGAAGAGTCCTTAGGGATGGGGAAGGCTGAGCAACTGGAGCCCCTGGCTTGAACCAGGAAGATGCCCTGGACCACTGAGCTTTTTTTTTTTTTTTTTTTTTTTTTTCTTTTTTCTTTTTGGTAAAGTGGCAAGTTTCCAATCCAAATTTCAGTTGAAGCAAATGGGAATTTCAGACGGCTCTGCATGTAAATCTGTCCTACTGATCCCCACCCCATGCAGCCATGGCTACACCAGAGCTCCTGGGTTCTGCTGAAACAGAAAACAAAGTGAAATGAAACCTTGTGTCTACAACTCAAAGACCAATTTCTGTTCCTTTTCTCCTACTCCACATCTCCAGCCTGTATGAATATTATTCGTCTACTTCTATTTCCACTAATTGAGTCTGAATACCAAAAAAGTGATATGAAAGCCAAGCAGTGAAGGGTCTCTATATGCCTTTTAATTTTTTTATTATTTTTTTAAAAAGCTTTAAACTGAAAAAAACAATCTGATAAATTAATTCTCAGGTGTGAGCATAAAGTAAGACGTCCTTTAGGAGTTGGGAATTAGCCCAAGAGCATCAGAGATACAGTGGCAAAGGGCATGCTTTAAGAATACCAAAAAAGATTTTGTAACAAATTAAGCTGGGGATGAAGCTGTGCCTGACGTTACAGGCCATTATTATGCACAGTTATGAAACACTGGTATGCATTAATAATAAAGATCAGTGTCGCCTTCTAGGGAAAAATTGAGCATTCTTTTAATTAACTTAAATTTTTCATCAAATTGATTGAAAAGCTCTCATCCTTTTTTACTTTCATGTAGCCCTACATTTTATGCCATAGGCTGAAAGCAGTTTTATCTCAAATACGTGGTGTTTTTGAAAGAGTCCATGTGTTATGAGTTTTTTAAAAAAAAGAACAAAAAAAAATCACAGCAACAACCTAGAAGCAAGCTGGGGCATGAAATGAGAAAAAATTGGTTGTAGCTTTCAAGTAAATCACTTTTTAAAATTTGGTGTTTATCTTTGAGAGAAAGAAAGGAAAAGGCTTTTCCCTGGGAGCGTGGCAGGGCTTTGGAGGGGCCGGACCTGAGCACAGCATCCAGCTGGAACTGGGGAGAGCCCTGAGCTCTTCTCCATCACTGCTGGCTCCTGCTTGCCTTGGTTTCTTCTTTGAATTTAAGTGCTGAAAGCCTCCAGCTCTGCTTAGGTGGTGTGAGGATACGAGCCCTTCCTAGAGGATCTGGGTGGGATGATGCTGGATCAGTTTTAGGGCACTGTTTGGGGTGCTTGTCCACACACCTGGACAGGCACAGCAGCTCCTCTGTTGCCATCACACTCCCCTGCAGCCATGCTTTAATGCTATGAATTTGGGCTTTCTCTAACTGCAAATTTTCAGTCTATTTCCTGCAAGGAAATCTCATTCTTAGGACAGCATGTAAGAAAATATAACTCACACAGACAGCTCCACTCACTGATCCTTTTGCAGAGCAAGGTCTGGAGGTGACACTGGGCCACTGCTCCCACTTGATGTGGGGCAAGCCAATCTCCCAGAGCAAGGGAAATCCATAGCTACTCACCCAAGGAGGCTCAGGCATCCCTTGCACCATCCCAGCTGTGCTGAGATGCTCCTTGGGACATGTCTACAGCACAAAGCCCCCCCAGACCCCCTCTGGGCTGGATGAGAGTCCAGGTTCAGAGGGCTTAGCCCACAAACCATGGAGCTACAACAGGGTAAGGCCACTGCAAAGTCCAGCTGTGAGGCACTTGCCTGTAAATATATGAAGTAAAAGACATGGGTATATACTTTTAGAGGTATTCTTTTCCTTTTTTGTAAATGCACTTTAGGATGAATGCTTAAAGGGAAGCAAACAGCTCAGAGGTTGGTATTTGCATTACATAGCTCAGTATTTAACCAAATCAATGGAAGGTTTTCATTAGGATCAGTATCAAACCTTTTGGATCCTGAAAGAACTGAGGGGAAAACAGGAAGGAGTGAAGGGGAAAGGGGAGATGAATGGCTGGAATAGAATATTTTCCTTATTCATCACAGAAATGTATCAATCTTCACAGCTTTTATTTCCTGTGCATCTACGCTATCAGTCCTTCCCTCCCTGTTACCTATTAACATTCTGCAGTGACTGAACAGGAACATTTGATATTTTCAAACATGGCCTACAGTCATAAAACCTGACCACGTGAGAGCTGACAGGAGCAGCACGGCACAGGAGCTATCGGCCAGGGTACTTGTATGGGAAATTACATTTTTACTGGAAACCTCCACGGAACAGCTGTGTGCGTCAGGCTGATTCTGCAGCTGACATTTCTATCCGAGCTGGAATGAACCAATATCCCACACTGGTGGGAAAGGCCACAGGAGATGCTGGATCCAATTCTCCCCTCCCTTTTACGGGTGTAAAACAGGCGCTTAACGAGATTTCATAGCTGTAATGCTGGGCTGAGCATCAAGCCAATTCTTCTGGTGGAGATGAGAAAATCAAAACCCTGCAAACAATTCTGACTGCAGTATTTCATTAAACTTTTCATAAAGGAAGAGATATGAGAGGAGTTCCAACCTCATTTGTAATCAGCAGCAATGTTCTCATTGACTCCAATAGGGCCAGGAATTGCACCTATTAAGTATATTATTCTCACAAAATTCTAATTGAAGCAATTACATCCTCCCATCCTAAATCCCACCTGGATTTTCAGCTGGATATTGTATTCTCCAATTTCTGGCCTCATACCCTTGTCTAGTGTTTCTGTGCACCATTAAACAACTGCTGCATTTCATATTTGAAGCAGGTGCAATTATATATCAGGTTTTTACGTGTGAAAAGTACTTTAGGATATTTGAGGGTGAAAGGTACAATATGACTATGAGATATCGAGCCTTTCTCACAGTTAAATCCACTTTACAGCTCCACACATTTCTAAAGAAGTGTAACTTAGAATTCAGCATACACTCTTCAGTGTAAAAGAAACTCTAGGAAAATAATTTTGATTAAAACACATACAGTGCAAAAAAATACTTTCATTATGTGACCGTTTTAAGCAAGATTTTTCAAGCTGCTTCTAAAAAGTCTTTTGTTGCCATGTTTGCAGTCGCTAACAAATAGCTCCTAATCTATATTTTTATCCAGGCCCATTCCCTTCTTACCTTGCCATTCTTTTAATGTGTACAGCACCTTACCCAGCAGTATCCAAGATTAAAGTTCCTCTCATTGACATAGAATGAAGGCAAATTATACCGTTTGCAAGAGAAGAGATAATAAAGGGGGAGTCTATAGAAATACTTTGATGAATTATATAGTGGCAATTTTCTGACATTAGTAATGTAGGGCAGAAGACAGTGTTTCTGATATATAGATGTAAATTCATCATCCAGACTGCATTAAAGAAAACTACATAAGATTCCTTGATTTTTGGATTGCTTACAAGAGCAATCAGGAAAATGCTAGGGTCTTTTCCAAGGAAGCTCCCTTAGTGCAAAAGGTGAAGAATTACATAGATGAAATAGGTACCCTTTTGTGCTAACCATCATAAAAACAGAGCCAAAAGACTTGCAGCAGCCTGCACCTACATAGAGAGGGAAGGGCTTTGTACTGCAGGCTGAACAACCAACCACAACTGGAAAAAAATCAGGGTTTTTTAATATATAAAAAGAAATAGATATATTGGTATTTTATATATATCTATACATATGAATTGGTTTGCTTGTTTGTTGAGTGAGATAATATCTAATTCCCTGTTTTCAAAATAAGTATTAAAGACCAGCTGGTGGAGAAGGACAGAAGGACATGGCACACAGTAAGGCCTAGGAAAAGGATCTCAGCAGTAGCTCACAAATTTTGTTTAACAATTTCCTTCTAGTGAAGTATTCAAAGTGCTTCATTAGCTCAGAAAAATACTTTTAAACAGGATAAACTACCCATGTGATGAAGTGAACTGTTTTTAACCCAAAATTTAAGAAAACAAGGTATATTGCAGCCTCACTACTCCTTTTTACCAGGAACCTGGTGGTCTTTTAATTTTTCTTAGTTAAAATCACAGAGAGGAAAATTTTGAAAAGGAGTATTTGGGAGAACTTTCTTAGATGCTGAGTGTTCAGATTTTTGTTACTATCAGATGGAGACAAGGCTGAAAAAGTGCAGAGAAAAAGAAAAGAAGTACAAATTAAAGGATATGTTATAAAAGTTAATAAATCTGTTTATCAATGGCATAAAATGAGTGGCTACAAAAAGCACTGAGAATTCAGAGCTGCTTGAAACTCCCACCAGATACCAGAACTTCATCAAAGCTGGGGGCAAAGCCTGCCTGAATCCTTGGCACCTCTGCCAGGTCTGTGTCCCTTCAGCACCTCAGTGGCCAAAGGCTGACAAGCAGACTGAGATGATGCCTCCAGACTGTCTCCACACTCACGTGGTTCTCCTAAGCACATCCATGATCTGGTCCCAGCACCACAGCTTCTGCAGCTTTTAGAAACAACAACAGGACGTGATTTCTTACACAGCAGAGATTTCAGCTCTGTGTGACCCCCTGGTGTCCTCATTCCCAGCACATCACGTTCTGGGTGCTGTGTAAACAAGGAGCTCAGGGTCACGTCCTCATCTGCACATCCAGCGGGGTGCACGAGCACTTTCTGCAGTGCAGGGAACAGTCCCAAAGCACACAGGATTTTATCCTTATTTATTTTTCCTTCTTTCATTCCTTCTTCCCCCCCCTCCTACACTGGTCTTGGCCGTTAGAGAAAATAATGGGTTCGTGGGTGGATTCAAGACGTCAGAGAGAGAGAGAGAACAAGCACTGCTGTTCACTTTGTAGTAAGGCAGGGAACAGTATTAAAGAAGCAGAAATCAAGGAGTGGGGCTGCAGCAGCAGCAGTAGCTCATCCAAAGCAATAACAACGCGCAAAGGCAAGCCATGGCAACTGAAGGAAGGCTGGAATCTCGCGTGCCCGTGGTCTTGTTCTTATTATTACAACACAGCGTGACTAAAAATATCAAACCAAACAAAAGAAATTCCTGCAGGCAAGGGGTAAGAGAGGAGGCCGACCACTGCTGGAAATTGAACTTATTGTTCACCTAAGTAGTGCAGCGGGGAACAGAAATCATAGAAGCAAAGGCCAAGATCAACAGCAGGAGCAGCACTGAAAGTAACAACAATGTTCCTGAACAAGGAGCCACAGACTCCAGAAGAGGAGAATTAGAAAGGGGCTTCCCACCCTCTCCATCCCTCCAGCAAATCACCCACACTGAACACAGGCTGGCTGGGCTCTGCTTCAGGGCAGGGGGATGCTGCAGCATCCTGGGGTGGATCTGCGGATCACTGAAGGATTCTGGGCCCTTCAGGTATCAGGTGACACAAAGCTCTCAGGCAGGGATCAAAACTCCCGTGGGATCCTGCTCAGTAGGGTCCCCTGGGGCTGGGGCAGGAAGGGCAGTGCTGTCAGGCTCCCAGCTGAGCCAGCCTTGAGGGAGAACCACAAACAGCTGGATGCTCTGGCATCTGGAGCACCCCTAGGTCTGGGATGCTGGCACAGAACTCCAGGATTCTGGGGGAGTTTGGAGCCAGGAGCTGGGGAGCTCCAGGTTGTCAGACCCCAGGACACAGCCCTGGCTCTGAGAGCCTGGCACACGGGTTACTGGATTTGGCTCCTTGTTGTGGCTGGTTCCAGCAGAGACCTGATTGCTTTCTGTGGCCAGAGCATGTCCATAGAACACTATCTTTTTTGCCTAGCTGAGCGTTTTCTGACAGAAATCTTTTCCTGGGGTGCTCTCTGGCCAGCCCTAGCTCAGAGCAGCTGTGCACAGAGAGAGAACACTGAACTCCTTCTGTGGAAAGAAATATGTAGGAATTATGTGTACAGCTAACTGGTAATAAAACTATTATTAATGGCCATATTGTTGCTTTGCACTCCTGTGATACCTTCTAGAAAATCCCCAAACCGTTTCGCAAGTTAATGAACCAAAAAAACTTCCATGCTGGACTGCCAGGGAAGAATTTTTACTGCCTCCTTTTCTCTCCTAACTCCTCCAGCCTTGATCAGTTTTCTTTGGCTGGGCTGTTCTCCAGCATCTCATTTAAACATCTCACAAGAGAGCTGTTCCTTCCCATTCCCTACTCCCCTGCGTAACTCTGCCCAGGGACAGGAGGGAAACACGATGAGAACTGAGAACCCAGTCTAAGACCCAGAAGAGGGACCTGGGGCACTCAGAGAGAGAATTTTATAAGGTACAGTGCTGTGGAGGATTGTGGAGCTGCAGGAGAGGCAGATGAGGATTGGGAATAGGTGTAAGGGGACAGAGCCTGTGGAGTCACAGTCTCAGCTGGTATAAACCAGCAGCTCTGCTCACTAGAACTCCAATGCAAAGTTTCAAGAAAGAAAATGATGTCTGGATAACACAGTGCTCAAAAATGCATCCTCCTTTAATGTAAAAAGGGATGAACTATGCTGTGAGATGGTGACAGGCCCAGATTTTCATCCTTCCAAGACAGAGCTGCTGTCTGTTTTCTACATCTGTATAATTTTCCCTTTTAGATTCTCACTTAGTAATGAATAAATATTTGTTTCCCATGTCACAGCTCCTTTCCATTCTTTCAATTTCTCCTACATTAGGCTGTTTATAAAGGATGCTCCTGGGATGGAGAAACAGGCCCTGAGATCTCAGAGATGATCCTGTCTTTAAGCTTCCACTGCTACCCCACCTGCTTCATGGGTTCCTTTTTAGCATTGCACCATGCATTGAATATGCAATTTTCTCTCCCTCTGCCTGTCAAACACACATTTTTTTCTGTGCTTGTATATCCCAATCTATAGAATTTCCCCCAACTTGTGCATACATCAGCCACATAGTAAAACAAAGGCTTTTATGTATTCAAACAGATGATAGATGGATTAGAAAGACATAGCTAATGTGACTCCTACTTTCAATGGAGCTTTAACTGGCTGAGAACATATAGTTCATGTTAAATCTTTGTTGAAGTCCCTATCAATAATATACATATTGAATCATGAGAATAAACATAAAATGTCACAAGCTCTTTTTTTGATTTTTTTTTTTTTTAATTTTTTGCCTCGTGGTGGTTGCAATTTCAATCTGTTTGTTGTAATCAGGGAAAACGCTGGAATAGCTGAGCCTCCGATTCATTTCTGAGGACTGGTGATAGTGCAGGCCTGCAAGAACATTCCTTGCCACCAGGCTGGTATTAATTTCCTGTTCAAAAGGGGCTATATTGTCAATGTGACACTTTAATCAGCCACCAAAGTGACTCTGGGAAGGCAGACTTCACAATCAATGTCAATGTATTTCATGTAGTTTCAATGCGGCGCCGTCATTTCGCTTCAGGAGCGCGCAAGGAGGGTCAATACATTTCATTAGTTTGTTTCATCTAAAGGACAGTACAACATCAGAACTTTGATTATATTATAAGGATTGCCTTAATGTGACACCAGATTCCCTGATTGTGCAACACCAGGCATTGGAGTGCTAGAGGGCACTCGAATTATCCTTCACCCACGCACAGCCAAGAAGCGCCCGTGAAGGGTGCTACAAATGGGGGAGAAGATAAGAGGATGCTGACAATTTGCATAATACACAGCAGATTACAGCTCCTCTAAACACATTATGAAATTTGCAAAAAAAAATTTCCTTAATTTTCAAGGACACCAGTTGCCATGAGTCAGGTATTTGTCACTTGGAAAACCCCTTTATAAAATGCTTGGCATATCTAGATAGGGCATTATTTTCACGCAATTATTTATCACTCATAAAAACATACACTAAGTAAAAATAAGCATTTTCATATCAAGAATTAAAAAAAGAAAAAAAGGAAAAAAGGAAAAAAAGAGAATGTGAACCCTCTTGGAAACATCTACGTGAACTTATTCCAAGGTAAACACAGGCAAGTAGGCAGATTCTTAGTATTTGTACAATTTGTACAACTGTTTTACTAGGAGTCTGATTAATGGGATAGGAGACAGGTGCATGTTATTATTTAACTGCCTTGAAGAGAAAAATAAGACGTAGCAGGAAAAAAACCCAAGGGGGAGTTTGGCTGAGTGAAGTTACAGGAAAATCACTGGGGAAAAAGAAAAGTTCAATATTCAGCGTTTGTATGTACCACAGGGAAGGATGTGAATTGGGCTTTACTTTAAAACCAACAGAGATAAGCCATACTGAAGGCACATTATTGATCTAATTTCGTGGTTGATGCAAGCATTTCAGCTTTGCTTGCTAGATCAGATGAAACAGTTTGTATGTTTAGGTGGTGGTTTGTTCAGATTCCATACGACAGATGTCATTTCACAATATGCTCAGCGCTGACAATTTCAAGTATTTGGAATTAAAAGCAGTGTACTGGTTTGTCCCAGCCAAACATCCAGCCCCAGTTTTACTCTCCTCTATGTTTCTAATACCAAGATGTGTTTCCAAAGAAATAAATATCAACCAGGTACCTCAGTGAGTGAGGCATTACTAGCCCATGTATTTTTCCTAAACTTGCTGAAGTTTCTACATTTCTAAGTCCTTCTGAACTTTGTATAAATAACAAGAAAATTCAATTCAGAATAAGAAAAAAGTGCCTGAGTCAACACTTTCAAATTCAATCCAGTCAGTTTTTCAATTCATTCACTGTGATCAGGCAGAAGGACGATTTTTCTTTAGCCACAAGGTCCCTCTTAAAAAGAGAGTTTTCTTCAGAGTTTTCTCATAGTACCAGGTGCCATCATGGCCAAAACACAACTATGAAAAACCCCCATCCAACCAAAATGAAAGCTCAAGGAAGCCTCTCTCCTATGCCACCTCTCCCCATCATAACCAAACTGGAAATCAAAGAACAAAAATTATCCGATTGATAACACTTAGAGGAACGACAAGTATCGCTGCACAAATCTGATTGCAACTTCAATAAATCTGCTGCTTACTCTAGTTGTTAGAAGAAAGAAAAGAAGATTGAATTGCTTTGAGGTTTTTTTCTCTCCCATTTGAAATAACTTTGACTGAGAACAGGGAGAAGAGGGATCACAAAACATGATGATGACTCCAAAACAAGGATGGGTTAACCCAGAAGGTTCAGATGTCTCTAGTCAGAGAAAGTATCGGGGAGGATTTTTCAAAATAGCTCAGTGTTGATCTAAACTCACTTCAGCTGAAGTCAACAATCAAACTCCCTGTGGAAGAAGAGTCAGTGACTTTGAAAGTGATACTTGCAAAGAAAAATACTTCTGCTGGCTTTGATCATGTAATTGAGATAGGAGTTTAACAAGATCAAGATTCTCAAGATTTCTTCTTGGACTTAAATATTGACTCTTACATTTAATTACTGACTAAATAACCTCTGAACTGCCAAATTTATTAACCATAAAGTTCATTTTGGCATGAGATGTTACTCCTAGACTTTTCATGTTTTATCTCAACAGTAGTACTGATCATACCAACTCTGAGTGGACTGCTTCAAATAACCAGATGAGAAAGCCCATTTGGCAGTTCTTGCTTATTTAAATAGTGTAAATTGAGAGCTGAAAATGTTACAGCTTAAGACACATTCAAGAAATCATATTCATTAAAGAAATTAATTTTAGAAAATTCATGCTCCCCAGTTTGCATCACCTTACATCCCAGAATTCCTTCATTGGACGTAATTTGTCGCAGTTAAAAAGACCAGGTCTCAAGAGGAGTCATGAACTGCTTTGGAACTGCTGCTGGTGAGGAGTGAAATGGATCATTCCTGTGAACAAGCCTAAGGAACATGTGTCTGAATTCACATTACAGCCTGATCTCACCAGCTCACTTCAAACCTGAGGGCTCTTTGAAAACCATGCTCAGAAAGGAATTTTTTCTTGTCTGCATGTAAAGCCCATCGATAATTCAGATGATGTTTTAAGTGTTGTTCCTTGCAATTCAAGACAACACTTTTCGTTTTGTTATGAAATTTTCACGTGTCCAGCTTTGTACCATGTATTTGCCAATATGAGTCAAAAAAACCTTTGTGTCTCACTGTGGGGTCTTGCTATCAGTGACCTGATTCTACTGACAATATCTGGAGAGACTTTTACATTATTTTCTCATAAAATAGTTTTAGACTATCTTCTCATAAAATAATTTTATATTATCTTCTCATTAAATAGTTTTACAGAGACTAGAACCAGATATCTTTTTTTTTTTCCTTCTAAGAAGTGGTGTTGCACAAAAAGGGTGGGTTTGACATAGAGAAGAACAGACAGTTTTATTTTATGTTTTATTACAGAGCTAAAAAGGATTTCTGCAGTGTGTTATAGCTGTGCAAAACTTTTCACTACTTTAATAAACCCCAGTGCCACAGATGTTAATTTTAGCTGGATGAGAATTTGGCTCAGTATGTAGAAATTTAAATCTACAATGTAGGATTTTATATAGGGGTTTTGGGTAGGAAATTTGGAAGATTTTTTTGCATTTATAAAAGATCTTTTCCCCCACTTAATTTTACTGTTGGGATATCCTTTGGCTACTGCCTTAGTAAACTGAGTGAATAAAAAGACAGGAAGACACAGTATTCTACACTAAAATAAGCACCTTCTGTTATCAGTAAAATTACAGATTTTGAGAGAAGTTAGCACCTTCAAGGATTTGGCTTAATAAAAGCAGCAGAGACTTCAAATTTAACTGCAAATTCCCTCTGACGCACAGAATTTATGGCAAAATTCCACCAGAAATAAGAACGAAGGAGGAAATCTTGAACATACACACACACTTAATGTGTCAAAATAGAACCGAGATATTAGAAGCAAAGTTAAAAATGTAGGAAACTTTGGGACATTTTTTCCTTGAAAGCTGGTGTAAAAGAGAAAGACAACTGAGTAGTAACTAAAAAAAAAAAACAAAACAACCAACCCAAAACATAATGGAAGAGGGGTATAGTAATGGAAGGAAATACTTGTGGCATAATTAATAAAATATTTTTAACTACAAAGAAACAACAACCTCATCAAGTCAAACAATAACGATGTGAGCAAAATTAGCTTTAATTTTAACAGCAATAAAGAGCACCAAAAATTGCTGAAAGAGAAGAAGAGGGAGGTTCACGTCTTTGCACAGGTCTGATTTTGTGAGCAGCAAAACACATCCAACCCCACACAACCACCTGCTGAGGACAAACAGCTGAGGCTGGACCTTTTCTTGAGCTGTTCAGGTGTTATCCTGAACCTCCAGGAAGCTTTTAAAAGGTGAGGGAAAGTCTCTCTTTTTGGAGGACCTGTGAGCCACAGCCAGGGCTCCAGGAACTGCAACCAAGCAAAGGGCAGCAGTGGGCTCATTTGGAAACAAGCGTGCCTAGGAACAGATGCCTGAATTTAATCACCAAAAAGCCCTCAGAGCTGGCAGGAAAAACAGTTAGGACGCGTGGCAAAGAGGTGTTCACTCCAGGAAAACTCAGAACTTTGGGATATGAGGATAAACTCATCCTAGGATGCAAAGCTGCAGCATTAAAACTGAATCCTGCCTTGGAGGAAACTTGTCTTCTCAGCAGGGCCCAAATACATCTTAATGAACTAGATCTTGAGCAAAAGTAATTTAAAACTACAAGACTTTTAAACAACGCTTTTAAGAAGTTCCAAAATATCAAACAAGTGTTGCTCACCAAAAAAAAATTATCAATTCAGCTATTTCAAAAAGTGCCATTAATACACAGTAGAGACATTCCCCCTGTCTGAAAATCCCTGACAATATATGTATATCCCAGTCTATAATAAATCACAGCAAAGCTCAGCTGCACGTTTAAAATACTTTGAAATTCTGTATTAAATTTTTACCCTCCCAAAATAATAACTACTTAACAGTGATCAGGCACATATTTTAAAGTGAGATGTTTTCAACTGACTTCAATAACTTAAAAATAGTTGAAGTAGATTTGCTTTGTTAAAAAAGAAAAAGAAAAGCAAAGTCAAGACCTTTCTTCCCAAGATCTAACCTAGAGAATATTTTGACAGCTAAATTATAAACTATGAGAACCAGGGGAGTTGTTATGGACCATCGACTACAGTGAAGCCAGGGAGTGTTATTCAATTAATCATTTTACTCATTAGAGGTAAGTAAAAGCCAAAATAAAGTTAATCAAAGTCTTTTATGCCCTGTGTTTAGAGCAGCTCCCTGTGTCTTGATGGATTCTTCTTGTACCAGGGACAATGTTTCAAAGACAGATCAATAAAGAGAGATTCCTGAAGTTTTGAAAATTAACACCTTTCTCCAGTTATAAGTCAATCAGGAAATAATACCAAAAAGAGCTGAAGAAGTCAACACAAGTTCAGTGGGACCTTAACATGTGTGTCCCAAATTGCTAGATTTAAGTCGTTCTATTTTTCCAAGCAGCTAATTTTCCCTTTTTGAAGTACTCACAGAAGGTCAGGATCAGTTTAAACATCAAAGCTCTATGAATTAAACAGCTTCATGGAAAACAGAGGAAGAAAACTTGCCTGAAGTAAGACTCTGCAGTGATGCAATGTGTCCCACCTCTTTTCCAGGCCAAATTGGGTGTTTGGATATCAGTCCAAGGCTGCCCTGGCACACTGGAGTGGAGCTGAGAGCATGTCTTACCTTACATACACATAAAAATACACATATCCCCCTCCCCAAGGGTCTTTTGTCCCTGAAAAAAAACCCCTGTTTGACTAATTCTATGCTTTCAACTATCAGCTGAATTTTTATGGATTTCTGCTGATGTGTTCTATAATGTTTCAAAACATGGTAGGAAAGACAATACATGAAGTATGAACATCGATTGCAAGAAAATAATCCACAACTCGAGGTCTCTGGAAAATTTATCAATAAAAAAAATGCTCAGTGAAAATAGTTCTCCTTTGGAAGAAAACAGGGCTGCTTCTTTTAATCCATTTGACAACTATTGTTAAAGAGCCTTTCTTAATAGTTGTTACTCCAAATTCATTTCTATTCAGCAGGCCTAAACACTCTATATACTTTCAGAATAAAATTAGCAAAAAATTAATTCTGAATATAAAGGCATTTATGATTAATAACCTTTTACTGTGATCACTAATGGAAGACTTCCATGAACTCTGTGGTTTTGATTCCTTTGGGAATTTTAAGAGAGGGCACTTATAAAAACATAGCCAAGTTGGCTTAAAAACTTGGGCCAGAAATCTCACAAAATCAGACTCAGTTCTTTAGCCAAATCTAGAAATGTTATGATAATACTGAAACAAAACCCCTTGTGTCATCCTTCAGTATCTCAAAACCTCCAGGAAGTGCTGTGATGGGCAGAACCACAGAGCAAAGAGGTCAAAATGGGATCTGTACATGTGAGGCTCAGCTGCTCCCCCAGCCACTCCTTAGAGCTGCCTGCCAGAATTATTGCCTTCCATTTGCTGTTCCATCACACAGTACAGGAGGCATCATTCAGCAAATCAAAGGTGTGTCTAACCCTTGAAGATAGACTCCATCCACAAGCCAGTTGATGCCCTCGTCATGCTGAGCTGATATTGAGAAACATTTCCCTGAAGAACTCAGCCAGATTCTCAAAGCAAAATGCCTCAGCGTGGCTCAGCACTGGCTGACTCGTGCTGGTGGGACTCCACTGATTTCTTTGGAATTGCATCAGCAGTAAAATCAAACAAAACTGTGATAAATCAGATGTTTTTCTTTACCTTTGCCATCTCTGCTGCTGTGCTTTAGTGGCATAAATGATTAAAAAAAAAAAAAAGGTGCAAATGTAATACTATCAAACATATGTGGAGGATGTGTTCCATTTTCCACAAAAAACCATTTGTTTTATGAACTGAGCTCCCAGAGCCAGGTTCTCTATACAAAGGGAAAAAGGAACAGAAAAGGAATTGTGTGAGTTATTTGGCCATTCCTAGCTTCACAAAAGTGCTTTCTTGGTTTTATAATTCAGGTTAGAAGGCAAATAAGATTTGAAAATATTTTTTTAAAGCCTCTAAAGGTAATTTTTTAAAAGCCTCTACCCCAAAAAGTATTAAGTGGATGCTCCACTGGAGGGAAGACACGCTACACTGATGAGACAAATCCCCTGGTTCGAGCAGTGTGCTCAGCTCCAGCCAGGACACATTTTCACTGTAGATTTCTTGCTATTCCAAAATAAGCTATGCATGAGGATGCAGCAGAGAGAAAGCAAAGAGATAAAAGTAGCCAAGGTCCTCAGTGTATTAATTCACCAATGCAGTTTTTAATCACGTAACTTTTTTTAGAATGCAAATTGCTACTCTGCTGGCACTTGGAGTTCATCTTAAAATATCCTGAATAATATGTGTGGGTGTGTGTGAGGGGGGGTGTTTTTGTTGTTGTGGGGGTTTTGTTTGTTTGTTTGTTTGTTTTTTGGGTATTTTTTAATGTGCTTTATACCTAAGTAAAAGAATATTGGAAGTGTATGTCTGGGGCCCGTTGTCACTTGTGGAGAGTAATGGGCTTCATTAATTTCATGCCTATCTGACACTCGCTCACTTCTTCCTTTGAATTCTGAACAGCAATGGTTAAAATATTATTTTAAACCACAAGAGTTGACCTTTCCGAGGTGGGTCCCTCCACGGAAGGTGAAGGGCAGGTGTCCTGCTGAGATAATGTCACTCCTCAGCTGGCTGAAATCCATTGTGAAGCGCGCTCGGAGTGTGACGTTATCCCAGCACGAGCCGAGCCCCCCGGAGTGCCCGACTGCTGGAATGACAGAGCTGAAAGGTGGTCTGAGGATGGCAACAAAGGGAAAGTTTTACACAAGGCATGGTGGCTCCATGTAGTGCAGCTGGTTAAAATAATTAATAAATACCCAACTGACAGAACAACCAAAATTCCAGTCCTGCCCAGAGGACAGCTTCCAGAAAATGCCATGGGTACAATATTCCATCTAATATCCGGTCTAATACTCAATCCTTGAATCAGCTGCTACGATCCTGAGCCAGTCAGAGCCATTCATATGGGAGGGAAATCTGCAAAACTTCATAAAAGTCAAGTGGATGTCAATGGGACTATTGTGAGCTATTATGGGAAATGTATTCAAGATATGATACAATGCCAATGGACAATTCATGACTAAATTATTCACTGTGATTTATTTGCCACCATATCTCACTTTGTGGCAGGCATGTGGGAGATTTTCCAGGTTCACAACTAGTCCTGGAACAAACACAGGCTGCCTGTGAGCCCGTATTAGAGCTGGAGGGAATATCAAGACAGTTTCTTAATCGAACTAACCCCAAAATTCTTACCTAAAGGCCTCCTTTCAATATATTTTCTAGAGAAAATAGGACTACCAGCAAAGCCCTGTACCAGACCACAGGTGTGTGAGGAAGAGAGCTGGAAGGAGGGGAAAGGCACCCCACGAAGCTCAGGATGGAGTGCTGCCAACAAAAATACGTGGCTATTGAATTACAGACACTTGTAGTGACCCAGCAAAGCCAGTCACTGTGGGCTAAATTTGCACCCAAGCTTGCAGGGGTAGAAAGGGACAAACAGCACCATTTTTACTGAGAAGGTTTTCTATTTTTAACCTGCCCTTCCTTTCTCGGGTATGGCACCTCCTCTCCAAGGAGGGATTTTGGCTGGCATTGAGACCCAACAGCTCCAACTGAAGCCCCAAACCTTTGGCAGCAGCCATGGGCACAGGGAGCAAAATCCAGCCCTCCTCCTCAGAGACAGGCAGGATCCGTATGGCTGAAGGTGCTAGCACTTTTCTAAACTGTTTTAGTCCATCTCTAATGGAAATCTAATGGAAATCATAAATTACTGAAAAAGGTCCACAGGTGCTGAAATTTACTACTGTGTTGACTGCTGGCAAGGTCTGAAAGTGAGGAACAATGCAAGATGTGCTAGGAAAATGAAATATTTATGACATTCATATTCTCCCTCAAGCTTAAAAAAAAGCCACCCAGCAAACCTTTTGCTTAGTGACCAAATAATAAAGCCAAAAAATGAAAAACAAAACAAATGTGCAGGGATAAAAGGAAAAAACCTTGACCCATGCGGTTGTTTTTAAAACTATCATTGCAAAGGGGATCCTTCTCCTAGCAGGTCATTGGGTTTATTTATTTTATTATTTAGAATATTGTAATTTTATCGGAGCGTAAGAATAAATCGGTCTCAATGAAGAGAAGAATGGAATGGCTCATCATGTTAAACTCTGAATAATCAATGACATTTCCCAATATGCTATTCAGTACAGTACATTGTTAGATATTATATGCACAGAGAGGAAGTTGAGATAATTTTTCCCACAAGTAAATGCTTGCTGTAGTTATTGTAGTTTGCATGAGACAGGAATGACTTGGAGCAAGGACAATAAAAAAGCAGGGGGGAAATTACACTACAGATTTGATCTGGCTTCCACAATCAGTTTGGCAATTGGTTTCATTGGGAACAGCTTCAAGCCTTGCAAGAATTAATGAAAAATAAAGGTTGGCTTTGAGCAGGATCGGCACAAAAAATAATGTGAATGGCATGAAAGGTTTTGATTTTATGCATTAGACATGGGCAGGGGGTGAAGAACAATCACTTCTAGATTTTCCAAATACAGAGCTGGATATGAACTTGGTGGCAGCCCTGTTTTAAACAATTCACACCTAGTTGCACCTTGCAGGCTCCACAATCACTCTGATGTCTACCATATGTGCAGAACGACAATTTAAAAAATGGGGTGACACAAAAGCTAGGATCTTTCTCATAAGGTGCAGCTCTATTGCTATAACATACTTTGGGTTTTAACACCAATTCTTGAAAGCTAAGATTGAGAGTGGAGGATGAGCTGGGCTTTATGCACAAAGATAGAAAGTGAGTACAAAGAGACAAGTAAATGACCCTGCCATCAAACCCAGACACAGAGAGCCCATGGGAGACTCTGTGTCCTTCAGCATGAGCTGACTGTCCCTCCAACCCTGAGAACATTTTGGATTATGACTCCTGTCTTCCTCTTCCTGGAATGTACTGTACATGATGAATCAAGCCTGATTTCTAAATGACTCCACAAGAGGTCACCACAAGACGAACAAATTGTTGTCATGGATTTTGTAATGTCATTCCTCAAAATTTCACAGACATTGGTACAGATCTGCTGAATTGGAGAGGACAGGCTTCAAGTGAAAAGGGGATGACGAGTCATCCTTGTGGCATCCTGCAGCCCAGCTAGGCCAGAATGGAAATGGGGTCAGAGCCTCATGATGTGGGTGACATTATCCATGTGTCACAGGATTGGCGTCCTACTCCTTGTGGGGCTGGGGCTTTGAGGACACATCTGCACCATGCAACAGAGCATGCCAGAGAGACACCCAAGCTAGAATGGTTTGAGCTCCTTCTGAGAGCGAAAAGGTACAGTCAGGTGTGCAGGGAGCTCCAACATCTCCACTGCTTTGCAGCTGAGAGGCAGAACTAATGAAGGAGCTGCTGCTGCAGCCAAGCTGAGCTGGCACCCCTGGCCCTGCTGAGAGGACACGAGGCTCTCCCAAGGCTCCACAGGCTGTGCCAACCCAGTGTCCCCAGCTGAGCCTCAGGGAATTATCATGGAAGTCTGGTCTATCCACAAGCTGTCTCCTCCAGCCCACTGATAAACCCATCAAATGAAAATGAGGAGCAGGCGCTTGGTAAGAGTTCACATTTTAGACAGCTTAATGAGAAACTGTTGGAGGTCAGGGTGACATTAATCCCCCACAACGCAGGGATGGACTTGGAAGAGGATGGAAACTTTCTCCAGCCCCCACTCAGCAAAACATTTAGGTATGGGCTCACCCAGAAGCATTACAGCTGGCTTATTCATTATACTTCACATGGAGCATGGGAGAAGACATGCCTTTAAAAAAAAACCACACTGTCTGGGATCTAAAGAGACAGATAAACCAATATGTTCATTTTTGATTTGCTTGTGACATTCGAAAGGTTCAGGAGCTGTGAAATTCTGAGTCTGGAAAGCGTTTCCCAGTGCTGTTTTGTGTGCTGATTTGATTTGTACAAGGATCAGCCTGAGACAGGTCACGGAGAGCAAATCACTTTAGTAAGCTAAACAGTAGTAATAATTTTAAGTGCTATTTTCCCCTTGAGATTAATTTTATTTTCTAATATAACCAGAGGCCAGACAGAGAAAGAGGAGAAGAGAATGACATTTTCCTGGATCCTAAAAGAAAGCTTAATGATGGAGAGGGGGTTCAAAGATAATGGGAAATGGGGAGAGGCAACTGTAATAACACAGGAAGACTTTACATTTATGGGGGATGAAATTCACCCTTATGCACAGGGCTAGGACAAGGATCATAAAGTTTAAATGTTTACCCAGCACAGAGGTGGATTTCACCCCTGGTTACTTGTCTGTCCTCCAAGTGTGCACACACAGAGCTGAGAAAAACAGAGCCATAGCCCAGGATAAGGCTCTCAGACCAGGAGGCTAACACAAGAGTGTTTGTATTTTATGCACAAAGCAGTAGTGTCAGAGATGTACTAAATGACAAAGATCGCTTTAAGGATGTTAATAGACAGGTGTGTGTAAAAAAAGAGGAGAGGAAAAGTGGTTTGGAATCAAATAAACCAAGAAAATCAGTAGGAATATCCTTTCCCCTGGATGAACTATGAAGCAGCCTTTCCCCAGTCACTAAAAGGCAGCTTTTTCCCCAAATCCAGAATAAACCCTGACTTCTCCAGACAAAAAGGACTGTGACTGATGCCTGGGTGTAACAGCTCAGTTGCATCCATTCTCCCTGTGCTTCACCGTTCCTGCAGGATGCATTTCCACATCTTCATTCTTCATAATGTCTTACCCATGCCCATTTACTGCTTCCCATATAAACACAGACACTTCCTCAAAACATTCTTTAAGTCCATTGTTTGCCAGCACTGTCACAAACTCTGCTCAGGGGTTGACTAATAATTTGCAGGAACATCTTACAGTATTTGTAGATTGTGTGGTCCTACAATTACAAGCAAACAAAGAATTTCATATTAAGGAATCCTGTATTTCCTGTAGTTAAGAGTCCTCTAAATTGTATGGGATTTAAATCAGCTTCCAACAGACCTAATGAAAAGCTATTAGTAGCTTCTCTGGGGTGTGGGTTTTGTTCTATGGCCTTTTAGAAAAAAAAAGTGATGTTAAGTTCATCAAAACCTCTGAAAATTGATGATGATTTGGGTAAAATGCTGAATGAAAAGAGCAAAGATAGGGATAATTTTTCAAAAGGCAATATTACTTCCTAAAAGGTACTAGTGTATTTCTACATTTCTCTCACTTTTCCTTAGATGCTGAAGATGGAAAAAGCAGAATAAAATGTATAGAATGTTGTGAATGAAATTCAAGACTTTTTTTACCTAAAGGAAAAGAAGCCAAAACAGCAACATGTATCACAAACTCAGACTTCCAGTTTAGAAGGGGACAGCTTTGACTTTCATTTTTAAACTTAAAACAAACAAACAAACAAACAGAAACTACTAAAACCCAACCAAACAAATAAAAACCCAGAAAAAAAATCACCAAGATATTTGTGTCATCTTGAAACCGAAAATCTTAAGTGAGGGAGCTAAAGCTCATCTGCACATTCAGCTCCTGAGCTGCCTCCTCTGAAACTCCCTCTGGATTGTCCGTAAGGCAGCACAGCCATGGAGGATTAAACGTTAACCAAACACCAACTACAGTTTTAATCTTGCAGGCACTTACACACATAAAAAACTTCCTATATGCAAGTAACCCTTTTGAGTTCAAAGCATTTACTTTACCTATATAAAGTTATTTACATGCACGAGTGTTTGTAGGTTCAAGGCCTATAACCTGAAAAGCACAATAATGTTTTCAACAGTCCCTCTTGAGCTACTTCATGGCAGCTCAGTCCTGGAAGGGAAGGAGTTTCTGAGTATCAATCTCTCTAACTAGTGTTCTTCATCAGGCCTCTCTCTGATTCTTCACAACTCACCAGATTTAAAAATGTGGTATTTTCTACAACTGTTTTACTGGAGATGCAAAGCATATGGTAAATTTTGAGTAAACTGTGTGCCCTTCCCTAGAGAAAATACATTTAAAAATAAACCTGCTATAGAGTCTATAAAAAGGCATCACATTTACAACACACAACTAAGTCACTGCTGCACAATACAAAAAAATTAAGACAGCTTGAACAGGTACAACTTTCCTAAAGCAAACGAGGGGAAGTACAGGGAACTGGTGCAAAAGAAATCTAAAATCTAAAAATCAAAGTGACATTGTTAGCACCAAATTTTCCCTCCATTAAAGTCTCTTATCTCTTAGTTGTCATGTTTATCCTCCAAGCTGTCCTCCCTGCATCCAAAATGGACCAGTCTGTCTCACTTAGGAGCTGATTCGGTGACAGGATCTACAGGGGATGCACATCTGCAAGGTTGTGGAGCCCAGTTCTCTTCCCATATGAAATGCTCTATAGATGGCAATTTTCCCCACCCTTACTAAATATAATGAGTCCTGCAGTGGAACTTGGCAGCTCCTCAGCATTGTACAGCAATTACCAGGAAGAAGTGAAGAACACCATCATTTCCAAATGAAAGAATGGGGAATTAGATGAGCATAATGTAGTTCTCCACTGGAACAAGGATGGGACGCTGGAATTCTATGGCATCTTTTTTACATATACAAATGGGCTCTGCTGATTTCAGAGATGCTGGGAGCAGCATAAATAGTCTTTTGTCAATTAAAAATCAGCCAGTCCCTGAGCTGAAGTCAAAGGACTTTCCACTACCTGAAGAAAAGACTTTGTATTTCTTGCCATAAATATCCCGCTCAGAATTGGAGAGCACGTTTAAAAGGGGGAAATAGAACTGAGCTGATCCTACCAAATAAATAAAGCAAAATATACTGCACCAGCCATTTAGATTGCCCCCAAAGCAACTCCTTTCTCTTTTTCTCCTGAGCATGAGCCTACATGAGAAAAGAGTGACCCCTCATTAATACCCTCCTTACAGACTGCTTATTGTTTTTACTTGTTTTATTTCCTTGCACTTGGAAATAGAAGCAATAAATTTCCAGGGAAATGAAACTCACTTATCAGATTTTCCAAGCATCAAGTTTCATATTAGGAAAGGGAAAAAAAAAATCATTCTAAGGGGGCTCGGTACGGCTGTAAACCAATATGTGGAAGCTCTATCAGGGAATAAACCCTCCTGGTAGACTCACTGTTATAAGCCTCAAGTTTCAGTCAGAAATTTTCTTGAAAAGGCCAACAAATTTACAGGGCAAGTATTTAGTGATTCACAATCCAGAGCCCTCAAATCAAATCAATGCAACTGACATTTAACAAGGTCAAATATTGTCATGTCTGAAACAAATGTGGATGGGCAGTGATTGTTTCACAAGCCATCTTTACCAGATTTTTGTTGTTGTTGTTTCATTTTCCTTCCAATAAACTTTTTTTTTTAATCTAACAACCTGATGAAAAAGCAGGAATGTAAAAATTTTTAATTTAAAAAGTTCTGTTCACTCCTCCAAAAGCCTCTTTTTTTTTTTCATGTTTTCTAGTAGTCAGATATTTGGGTATTTTTCCTAATGCAAAATTTTTCAGTGTCCTTCCAATCGACCTTGCTGAAAACTGACCTCACACAGAGACCAGGACAGGGTCGGGCTGACAGAGCAAACCTTGGACTGGGCTCTACCACCAGTTATCACATTATAAATCAAGATTGATACCACAAAACTTAGTGCAATGTCTCCAGAATTAAATCTCTCCAGCAAGAACTTAGTTTACACAGAGAAATCCTCCCACAGGGGTAAATATTGATGTTGGAAGGGGGGTGCAGGGCCAGACTATTTCAAACCACCGGCCAAAGTGAAAGGAATTTTGAAGCTTTTTAGACTCATTTTAAAAGGCCAGGCCTGGCAGGAAAAATTCCTCCTGCTCGTGTTTATGCACAATTCTATGCAGCAACAGAGAATGAGAGAATTGTCAAATCTCTGAGCACAGGGGAGCACCAGGGGCAGGCAGGGATGCTGCAGGGATGCAGGCAGGGATGCAGGCAGGGATGCAGGCAGGGATGCTGCAGGGATGCAGGCAGGGATGCAGGCAGGGATGCTGCAGGGATGCTGCAGGGATGCAGGCAGGGAAGCTGCAGGGATGCTGCAGGGATGCTGCAGGGATGCAGGCAGGGATGCTGCAGGGATGCTGCAGGGATGCAGGCAGGGATGCAGGCAGGGATGCAGGCAGGGATGCAGGCAGGGTCACCTCTGCCAGCAGCTTTGCCTGCAGCTCTTTATTCCCTGCCATCCGGGACTGACCGGGCTCCTGCCTCCAAGCAGCTCCTCCAGACTGTCAGGAAAGCCTTAAATTCTACATCAAAATTACTGTTAGATTCCAACCAGGAGACACTTCAATGAGTCCCAATTAGGCCTTAATCTTTAAGTGCTGTTTTTCTTCTCTCTCTTAAAGATCATGCTGGTTTTTCCCTCTCCCCAAGAGCTCTAGCTGAGCCAAAGCAAGCATCGCTCAGCCATCAAAACAAGCCAGAGCAAAATAATCCTTTTTTTTTTTTTCTCCTGATGACTACCACGAGGAGGCACTGCAGCCTGCTTTATGGAAGGATTTTTTTAGTTATTAAAAAAAAAAAAAAAAAAAAAAAAAAAAAAAGAGGAAAAAAAAAAAAGAAAAGGGGGGAGGGGGGAAAAAAAAAAAAAAAAAAAAAAAAAAAAAAAAAAAAAAAAGGAGAGGGGGGGAAAAAAAAAAAAAAAAAAAAAAAAAAAAAGAACCAACCACCCTGGTGAAGTGTCTATTCGACACCAGCACAGCTCTGGTGTCATTCCCTATTTAATGGCTGTCAGTGAGGGGGAAAGACAACGTGGTGGGTAATTAAAACCAAATTGCAGGCAGGAGATGACTGCAGAAGGATGATATTGTCATTAATACTGATTTAACATGCACCTGGGTAAGGTGAGAGAGTGCAGCTAGGGAAATCGCAAAGGCACCGGGGTTGCCTAATTTAAAGATGTAGGGTTTCCAGCTGAAGCATGTTTAAAACCCGAATGAAACCATCATATTATGACAGCGGATATAAAACTGAAACAAATGTGCTACACATGTCTGTTAAAAAGAAAAAACTCTCCATCCCTGTGTTCACAGCAAAGCAAGCGCTGCGTCCTCTCTGAAGTTCAAAAGTATTTTTTTAAAGAAGGTTTTTTGTTGGGTTCTCTCATATCTTGGTTTCTAATGTGTTCGGTGCTTCCTCTGCTTTTACAAAGCAGACTGACAAGAAGGGACCTTTGTTGGATGGAGGGGGGGAAAAAAAAAACCCCTGAAAAATCCAGTCTGCCTCACAGAAAAAAAAAATCTGCTCCATTAATATTTCAGGGAGTAAAGATCCCCCACCTCGTATTTAGTGCAGGACTATGGTACAATTCATTTATGAAGAAAAGAAACTGTGGACTGGCTACTGAGACAGGAGATAAAACAAGGAAAGTTTGTTAATGCTAGCATGTTACAGTGAATGTAAATGTGCAGCTCTTAATTATAAATTCAGCTTTCCCTTACTGAAACAATGCAGTTCAAAGCTTGGAAAAAAAATTTATGACACCTAAAGATGAAAAAGTATATTTTACAAAACCTATACTCACCCACCCCACCCTTTAATTTTATTTTTTTTTTCCTTTTTGAGAATTCACTCTCTGGACATCACATCAAGTTCAAAAAACTGAAAGGGGGGGTTGCAGCCTACACAGGCAACATATTGATGTACAGGAAAATGTCCAAACTACAGCTGAAATCAGGGTAGGAACTGATAAATCTCCTTTTAGTTTAGTTGTAAATGAAATGTGTGTATGGAAATTACCACCTTTCTGACTTTTAAGAACTGAGTCATTGTAGAAGTCATGAAGATATATATATACGTTCCACAGAGGAAATATATTAAAAGACGAGACTTCAAATGAAAATAATAATAATAAAGAAAATAATAAAAAATAAAGGTAAAGATAAAAGAGCTCAGGTAGAAAAAATAAAGGTGATGGATCCTGACCCAAAGGCCGTTGAAATCTGTAGTGAAGTTCTGGAAATTCAGTAGACTTGATCAAACTCCTAACAAACATTACTATGACAGCATTTCACTGTTTCATTTTCCCTTCCGCAAGAATCCGAAAGGCACATTTAGACTTTTAATTAAACCGCAGAAATGTTTGTCACCTTCTGACGATTTGCACAGGGGTTTTTTTTCCACCATTCACAACGACCTGCGAATTAAATACTCCTCTTCCTCTCCCAACCCTGCTCACCCCGGAGCACCGAGCCGCTCCTGTCCCTCTCCTTGGGGGCTGCAGCTTTGGGGACAGCAGCGGGTTCGCAGCTGTGGCTGGCGGGAGAGGGCTCAGAAAACGCTCATTTTTTATTTTTTTTTTTCAGAAGGTGCTGCAAAAAGAGCTGGGATCACACCCAGACACCTCGAAAGGCAGGTGTGGAGCGTGCAGCCCCGCAGGGCAGCGGGGTGAGCAGGGCTGGCAGCTGCGGAGCTGCGGGACCCCGGCGGTGCCCGCGGTGCCGCGACCCGGCCCCGGTGCCACCGGCCCCGCTCCCTCCCTCCCTCCCTCCTCCTGCGGAACGCGGGGAATGGATCCATTCCGCCGACCTGGGGGCAGCAAAGATAAAGGCATGGCTCTCCGCAAAAACGCTCCCGATTTCGTGACAAGAGAGGCAGCGAAGGACCCAGGCAGGCAGGTGCTGTTTCTCCCCGGGCTGGACGCAGAACAGACAAGCTGCTAGAAAAGACTGGCAAAAAACCACGAGATCTGCCGAAGTCAGTGTGAGTTTCGCTGACTTGTACTGAATAGACTTGGAAGGCAGCTTCAGTATCAACAGTTTCTAAATTAAAACCTGTTTAGGTGATCATCAGATCATGCACTTGCTTGCCTGCTTCACTCAAATTATCTTTTTCCCCATATTCTAAAAACTGGAACTCCAGTGACACTCACAAACAACATATGTTGGTCAGATGAACATAACATCAGCTTTTTTTTTTTTTTTCCCTGTGTGTCTGTGGATGAATATTTCATGGCTCAGTATTTTCCAGATCCAAGATCAGAATTCAGCTATCAATTTTCTGGACCCTGACTTTCCATTTTCTTAATTGGTAGTAATTTAAAAATCAAGTGACTTATTTGCAGTCTACTTTCTTGTTTAAGAAAAAAAGGAAGCAGACATCTTTATAATAGCTGCCTAGAGAAATGTCATGACAAATTGCAGCACAGATCAGAAATACTACTTAGCAAAGAGCTTAATACAAGCAGCTTAATACATAAATACGAAAAACTAGGAGCAGGATAAAAAAAAAAAATAGAATCCTAATCTCTTTTGCTCAACTTTGAAATCTCTGAGGCCCACATCCTAAAAACCCCAGTGCTTTATTTTACGATCACAAGGAGCCCTCCTCAAGTTAGTAACTCTTAATAGAGCACATGCGTGAAAATCCACTGTGATAAGACTTAAAGCACATTTTCTAGTTGGGAATATTGGTTGCAATTTTCCCTTCCTGTTCCTTCCTTTCTCTCCTGTTCCTTCCTTTCTCTCACTTATAAAATACATATTCTGCCATGATTTCATCTGTCTAAATAGAGGGATTCAGATAAACTACTTCCACTACTGCATCAAAGCATGATCTAAATGTTTGGATATGAATCAATTAAATTCTCCTTTTCACTTTGAATAACTTGCCAGAAGAATAGCTTTTTTTTTTTCATATTTGTTTTTTGAGAGTTAGAGAGATTTTCTCCATATTCACATCCCTATAAAAATCCTGTCCAAGGACAGTTAATTTGGAAATTTTTTAGAGTTTTTTTAATACACATAAAATAGATCATGTTCTAATTTCTTTTACGACACGAGGTGAAAGCATAAGAGCCTCTAATATTTTCTTATGTTTGGTTCACTCTGAATTCAGAGAAAAAAAATCCAGAGAAAAGAAGTCGCTTTCAAATTCTGTCATCTCTGCGCTTACCAACAAAGGGGGTTATATTCAATAAGCTCTGTGCTAACAAGGCTTCAGGTACCAAAAAAGAAAGTTATGTGTTCCTCAAGTATCCCCACAAAAGGAAGTGATCAGTCTTCAAAGCAACTGATAATTCATGGACAGAAAACAACAATGCTCAAGCCAATAAAAGCAGCTCTTCTGCAGGGAGTTGGAAATCTGACCCCATTCCCAATAGCTGACTGCAATAAAGCACGGAAAAATCATGAAGCAACTACCTGACACTTAATATTGCGTTATTATTAGAAAACTATTTTCTTGTGGTAAAAAAAAAGAAAAAAGAAAAAAAAAGTCATTTTCTTGTACGGCTACGAGAAAAAGGCAAATAACATCCCTTTCACCTTTTAAAAATACTAATGCCTCTACATTGAGTTTATTTGCAGCTGATGTAGAGAAATACAGGGGACAAACCTTCCCTAGGTGCGAAGTGATATTGCTCTGTGGGCTTCAGTGCAGCTATTTTCATTTATTCTAGGTCTCGACCTGGCAGAGGCATTTTTTAATTTTTTTTTTGCCTCTCCCCTCCCTGGAAAGGTAACAGCTGCCAGCGGCAAACCCAGAAACACGCAGTTTCTGTTATATTTTGCTTTCAGCTGAAATGGAATGTCTTGGGGGAGCCCAGAGGCATGCTAATGAGACAGGTTCAGTGGAGATGGACACACCGAGGCAGCACCTTGGCCCTTGCTCTGGCTGCCCTGCGTGCAGAGCGTGGCTGGAGAGGTGCCCTGAGGGGGGCATGGCAGGATTTCCATGGCACAGGGATTCTTGCTTATGAACTTTCATTAACACAGGGTTAATTTCTAAGGACACCAAAGAGTCAAAATGTCTTGCAATTGTTCCAGGACTGCTATGCAGAGCCATTTTCGTACCAAAAAAAAAAAATTATTTGGATTCATGCAAATGTATTTTGTTTGCGAAGGGGAATATTGAATGTTGGACTTGTTTTAACTCAGCAAATACTGTAATATTAATGTATTCACTGAGTGGATTAGGAAATTTATCTTGTAATTTGTTGCTGCTACTAGTTGTCATTTTTGATTCCTGGAAAAATGAAATAAGATTTAACTTCAAAAAGTTCTTCTTTATTATCTAATTAAATAAAGGTGGCAGATTAATTGACTAATTGGTGCTCATGTATAGATGGAGACATATGGAAAGGATTTAAGATTAGACATATGGAAAGGATTTCTAAGATCTGTAAGACTGTGAGCAGCATTTTATCAGATGTTTTGTATACAACACGTGACCTGCACAAAATGCTGCATTCAGCATATACGCCAGATTCATAAATGGGTACATCTGAAATTCAGCCTCGTGGACATATTCACAATCAGCAAAGATGCAGACTAGTAATTCCATTTTGGACACAAACCCGGCAACGAGGAGGAATCTTAAATACACACTAAGGTGCCATAATAAATAGTGATTTTTAAATTTTTTCTTTTACTTTTTTTCTTTTTTTTTTTAGGAACAGACCCTACCATTCATGCCCACACTGAGTTATACACAAACACTTGAAAAATACCCATTCAAGCGGGTGGCAGCACAAAAGTGCCAGACTCTGAGTAAGATCTCAGCTGGCTGAGTTTAATGTGCACACAGAGGGACAAGGAGGGAAGGTGTGGGGATTTAAGCCACTCCATTTCAGTTTTAATTCTCAGGGAGGTGGTCTAGACAGCGGAACTCAATGCCACAATGTACACACAGAGCCAACAGACACAACCACGCTCGCAGCAAAAAAAGAAAAAGACCCAGTCAGACAAGCCTTGCAAGAGAAAAACAGTTACATTCTGTTAGGTTAATGGGTTGCAATATCCCTGCCACATCTGCAATGGTTTTAGAGGATTTATACCTGTAGTGAAGCAAACGATGACCGCATTGCATTATCATCTTTCAAATAAATACAATATATTCTTGAAATACTGCTTTGGTCAAGTGCCTGGGATTCTCGTTCGACTCCAGCAAAGATTTTGACTGCGACTCAGAATTTCAATGCCTATTTGGGAATTGTAATAGAGCAACTTGCTACAAGAAAAAAGGTGGATGCTTTTATCCCCCAAAGAAAGGAAAGGTCTATGTCATCGCTACCCTGAAAATGACACTTGAACTTGGGATTTGTGTAAATGTAGCGATGAAATCTTGAAATATTGTAAGAATTTATCAGCTAGGGAACTCTTCCTAAGGGGCCAAATCAGTAAAGATGGCACTGTGTAAAGTTATTCCTGAGAAAAAGGAGGTTTTTTCCTCAAATACAGGTAGAAAGCCAGCAGTCACCCTACAGCTCATGAAGGTGCCAGTGTTGGAAGAGGCAGGTTTTCTGACTACACCGAAAAGAAACCCTATTTATATTTTTCAAATGACATGAAACAGAAATTGCCTCCATTCCTGATCTTGGAGCAGTCACAGCTCAATTCTGAAATTAGCATAATTTCTTAGAGCCTCACCCAGTGCTCCTAAGGAGTTTAGCATACTGTGATACCAAAACAACTAATTTTCCAGGTCCTGGAGCAGATGGCCCATAAATAAGGGATTATTTGAAGACACTGATTCAGTTTATCCTCTGGAATGTGGGTACCCCATTATTCTGACTGTACCATCCCCTGCATACTTCACCCAACTGGAACAGTAACTCTTAGTCAAAATATACCCAGGTACCCACAGTGCCCACAAACAATGAATAAGAAATTTGAAGATACTGATACTTTCCCCTCAACTCACTTTTCTGCAAGTAGCAAAATATCCCAGCCTGTCAAATTAAAAAGCTTTAACTTTTCCTAATCCTAACCATAACCTTAACCCAGCCCCAGACCATGGCTCAGAGAGGCCTGGGAATGCAGCCCTGCCTGCAAATCAAAAAGAATAATTCCTTCAAAGCTCGTGATACTTTGCTCTTGTTCTATCTCCAGGAATTTGCAAAGTCCTGCACTCATCTTGGCTGCTGCCTCTGTGTTTTTTTCTACTGCACGGACTCACTCCAGCTGAAAGCAGACAACACCACCAGGTTTCCCCCCCAGAAACTGAGATATTCCCCAGCGTGTGACACCGAGCACTTCTGACCCCAACCCTAAGTCTAACCTAACCAATCTTGGCAACTAAAGAGGGACTCACAGATCAGTCATGCTTTTTGTTCACCTGCCTGGAAATTGCAAAAGACCCCAAACCTGGGCCTTATTCCTAACCTTAGGTAGGCTTGGGAAACATCTGCCAGCCTCCAGCACAGAACGGGGGAGCAGGCAGCAGACAAAACACAGGGCTTCAAACCAGCACGCCCAGAGCAGGGCTGATTATGGCAAACCTTTTATTAAAAGCATCTCAGATAGTATATTAAATAATTTAGTAGCGCTTACTTTGGGAAATCTAAGAAAACATGTATAAACTAGTCTCATAAAAGCCTAATTTTATGTAGTGAACAATTTGTGCCAGTTTCCTCATGGTTAGTAGGAGTATAAAACATCTCAATATGCTGTGAGGGACTGAAACAGGCAAACTACATTAAAAAATACACTAATAATACTGTTTATAATTTCTGCCTACTACTTATATAATAACTAAAGAAGGAAAGGGGAAATATAGGTTGGGGAATCTTCTTATTTTTGAAACCCAGCCTTTGTGTCCACTTTCATGATAAACTCAAATTTCCTTCTCAATCCTACACTTAAAGGAAGAGAGAAGTAAAAGATTGAATCAAGACTCTGTGAGTTCAGAGGAATACTGTATACATTAAAATACGAATTAATAATGCCTCAGAGGATCTTAAAAACTGTTGACAGACCCATGTGTCCCGCTATCCAGATATGTCTGTGTGTGTTGTTTCCAAATGTGAGATTTAACTAAGTCTGTCAGGTACCAACTCATATTTTTCTTATTTTCTGTCACGTGCATCAGCCGATCATTTCCTCTAACAAAGGAGCCACAAATTGTCGTGGAGGTGACTCACTAGAAATATGTCTCAAAGATGAGTTCGGTGGGGAAAAAAAAAAAAAAAAGAAAATCATTAGAAAAACACAACTGTCCCTGTTATAGTTGTGTTCCCTGATTTTGCAGAACTCTGTGTTTTCCTGTAATCCCACCCAGGTTGCCCATTCCCAATTTACAGGGCCCGCACGCCTCCCCATGCACCAGCTGCGGCAACTGAAAGTAATTATCACTCCAGACACAATAAGGTGTTAAAGGTAGTGGCGAGCATTTTGTGCAAAAAGAAAAAAAAAATTAGGAAGAAGGGAACCTGATGAAAGGAGATTAGTGTCTGTTAGTCTTTTGGAGAGGAACAGGGGAAAGCAAAGAGGGGGAGCGAAATAATAAATAACCCTGATCCTTAGGGAATGCTTGCATATGTGGCAGACAATGAAATAAAAGTTTTCTTTGAAGAGCGAGTTCCTTTTCGGATGAAGTAAGCGGCACCAAAATGAAATCACAGAGTTATGTTACAGCTGATGTAAAACTGATCAAAAGAGCAACAGCGTGGAGTTATGAGAACGGAAAAACAGAATTAAACCAAAACACGCTTCTTCGGAAAATAACCTACAGGACCCAGGGAATGGGAACAGCCACTGCCTCAGGAGCAGCCTGGCAGCCCGTTCAATACCTATCCTGAACTCCTTCTAGGGAGTGGGAGGGAAAGGGAAGAGACAGCACACGCAGGAGGGAAAATCTTACTGGAAAAGTTGTCAGAGGCAAGGCAGGGAGGGCACGGAAGAATAGGAGTTCGCTCCCAGGAACGGCAGAGGTCGGATCCGTTCTGGCTCTCTGTCTCTTTCCAGGGGATCTAATTTGCAGTGAAGCCCCTGGGACTCCCGTCTCCGGCACTGGTAGGAATGAGATCACAGCCTGAGTATTTGTTCTACATTTTCCAAGAAAGTAGATTTTAGTGCAGCAAAGGACTCACATAAGGATCTCTGTGAATGACTCAGGTACGCGCACACCGAGAAATGTGCGGGAGCTGTAGAGGGATTTTTTTAGGTCTGTTACATTTCTGCAAGGGGTAGAAGCTTATTTACTTATATAGGTAATAGCTGCTCATTCTGATCCTACTCTCACCAGTTTTTCCTCTGAAGTTATTCCACTGATGATTTAATGCCTGCTGAATTGCTGGTGAGGGTATTCACAGCCTTTGCAGGCATGGTTGGCTCTGCAATGGGGCAGTGTCCAGCAGCTATAGATGAAATTGGTGATAACCCCTTCAGCTAGGGCAAAACCATGGAATACAGGCTGTAATCAAGACTATCCAGTCTTTTCAGGCTGTAATCAAGAATATCCAGCCTTTTCAGTGTGTAAACCCACACTTTAGCTTTTGTCTACCTCCTAATTTCTGTGATAAGTTCTGGATGCTGATGAGTCTCCTCTTTATTTAGTGAAGCAGAAGTAGAGTCGGACACAGAGCAATGTGAAATATTTCCAAAGAAAATGCACCCAACTCGCCTGCATTGTTAGAAGCTTCCAATTCAACAGAGCTCAAAGCTAAAAAACAGAGAAATTGCAGTCTATGGAGCATTCAAAGCAAGGACTGGTTTGTACAGTTGTAAACTAATGTACATGTTTTCACACAGATTTTCTGCATTTAAATAGCTCTGACTTCAAGCCACACAAACCTTTCCACTTGTCTTTTGTACTGGAGATTTCTGAACGCTGTAAAATCCCCCGCTTTGGAAATGTGACCAGTTACAAATTTAAGCGAAGAGTTGCGATTTGGTTTTGTTCACAAATCTCTGCAAACCAAAGGACACCCTTATTGGCAGAGTAAAATAACCTCTCCAGCGCCCCTTTGCAAAACATCTTCCAGCCTCATGGAGACAGGAATTAGCTCAGATGTTCCAGGGTAAAAAGAAACGCCCAGAGCCAACTGGAAAGCATCACATACAGCACAGCAGGCCTGCAGCATTGACTCTGATGTGTCCTTGACACATCTCCTCTCTTGGTGGTAGAAGAAAGGTGCTATCAACAGGTGACTCAGGAAGGGAGAGGCAACATATGTGCATAAATATATATATATATACACACACACACATGGAAGTCTAGTGCTTCCTGAACCAGCTTTCTGCTGCTGCCTCCCTTATTTCTAGTTGCTTGATGAAAAGTAAGATGATGCATCACCTTAGCAGGCACTCAGCTGCAACTGAAGCAGGATGATGCTCCCTGAATTTCTTTTGGTAGCATGGGAATCTACTGATTACAGTCTTCCTTTAGAAGTTTGTTCCTACAGTAGAAATCCCCCCTCATTTCCTCCACCCACTTTTTAATCTCTGTACCAAGTACCCGAAATGGATCAGTATGTATTGGGACAACAGGACGTGGCACTTGGGGAGGTGGTTTAGTGCTGTGGCAATGCTGGGTCAGTGGCTGGAATTTATGATCTCAGAGGTCCTTTCCAACCTAACAATTCTGTGGTTCTAAACACAAGCTGATTGTTTGTGTCGCTACACAGAACTGTCAGTTCATTTCCATATAACTGGTGCTGGAATTTTATGGGGTAAATCAGCCAGATATGCCGTTTTCAATGGCTATGTGTTTTCAGTTGAAGCTAGAAAAAAAATTAAAGAATAATTTTTTAAAAGGAAAAATAATCAGACAATCTGCAGAAGGAAATTTGAGTGGAAAAATAGTTTATAGCTTTTTTTCATTGGGAGAAGGAGCTACTTTATATGGACTAAAGTAAATAAAAATACTGGATGATATAAAAGGTCTAGTAAGGAGATGTCTAGAGGAGATAGGGGCCACTGATTTTTTTAAGGGCCTATCTCCTTCAAATGCTTGTACTTGCAGGTAACTCATGTTGAAGTGAACAAAGTTACCTTTATACTCACACATTGACACAACTGGCCTCAAAGTCACCTGAAGTGTGTGAAAACATTAATTGACACAAAGGTGAGTACTAAAAAAGGCGCTGATGTGGACTCAAAACTGTGTAGCAGCACTTGAAAGCTATAAAAGTGTAACACAACACATGCATTAAACGATTCCATGTTGTTAACACAAGCCATTACACTGATGCCCTGCAATGTTTCCTTTGCCACTTCTCTCATATTAAGAGAATGTTTTTCTAGACCTTCATCATTCCTTGAAGCAAAAACTGCTGTCTGGAAAGAACAAGACCCAAGGCATTGTATGGCATTATTTGTACATCCACGGGCATGAAAGGCACAAACACCACTCAATTTCTCCTGACTGATACAGAGAGCACACTACAAAATCTTCAGAGTGATTCTTTCCCCAGCACTTTTGCTAAATATTCAAACTGGGGAGAAGATTTTCAGAATTATACAGGGAGGAGTCCAAAATTCTGTCGATCAACAGCCAGCAATTCAGATATTAAACTGTTTGTGATCCATCACTTCAGTCTTTTTCTGAAATTGCCTCATGGGGAAACACTACAAAATAAAACTTCAATACTCCCATAAGCTCCAAATAAAGCTTTTCTCTTTGATTGCCTCTATCTCATCTGTCTGCTTAGATTTGTGTGTCTAGTTAAGTGAATACAGAAGACCATACACTTGAAATGAAAACTACACAGAGTACACTCTTGACTTGTTACCATAATTTACCTTCTAAGTGGAACCTCTTATGAGCCTACTCAATTATATTTAAAATGACTGCACCTTTATTTCAACACAGTGTGCACGCTGAACCTGCGGTCGAAAATCCTGAGCTGATGTAAAATTGCAGAGCCTCATCAAAATTCATAGGGGATTCCTGGCTTACACCAGCCCACACAGGGCCCCCAGAACCCATCAAACTGCAATGCTTCTCCCATGGGGAACAATATTAGCGTTAAGCAATAAAATGAAGTTGGTTTTATGTCTAATGTCGATTTCTTTTCTGATATGATACTTTAGTTCATGCTTTTTCATGCAACAATATCTTGGATACACGGCAGGTTTACACTGAAAAACAGGGTTTAAAAATACTTGTTAAATGCTGAAGGCTTGACAGTTCCTTTAAATAATACTGGGGGAAAAAAATGCACAAGAACATTTCGGTAGTGGAATGAAAAATGCTGCAGTTTACAGCACTATGTCACTGAGAAATTAGTATAGATTTTTTTTTTTTTTTTCCCAGGACCACTGTCAGGGCTGGCAGGCCTAAAATTAGACATACCAGGTATGCACTTCCCAGTGTCCCTCAGGTCTGGCTGTCAGCTCCCTGGGAACAAGATTCCTGTGTATTTCAATACCCTTCCTGCTCCGTGGATCCCCAAGAACAAAGCCGACGGGCAGAGGCAGCACTTCACGACACGCATCTCTGCAAGCAGGAAACAACCCATCACCTTGGGGCTTGCCGCTGCTTAAAAGGCAGCATTTGGAAAGAAAGAAACGTTTAGATGGAATCCGGGATGGCGGGAACCGAGAGGCGGCCGACTGAGCTGTTTTAAAATATTCAGCCCTATTTTGAAGTGATAATCAGATATGAACTGAAAAAATAAATCAATGGGTTCTCCAGTGATAAACTATCAATATTAACTAAAGGTCAAGAACAGTCAGATTTTGTTTGTCTTAGACATTGCTTTTTGCAGTTGACAATAATTCATTTTAAACCTGCACCATTTGCCACTGCCTTTTTTTTTTTTTTTTCCCCATTTTTGGAACAAAACCTGACTGTAGGGTCTCATTTACTACATCATTTACCTTTTTCCAATTACACAAATGACTGAAGTTGACAGTGGCATGTTTTTGAGTATAAATAAGATAATTTACTACTGGGAAAGAGATAACATGATCCTCTTTATTCTGCCATGCTCTGCTTGCAATGCTGCGCAGAATCTTAATTGAAAGATTTTTAAATAGTAGCTAAAACATTGTTTAGGTTTTGTTGTTGTTTTGTTGTGCTTTTTAAAATAACAGCTCTTGAAGCATTTTCTTTTCTTCTACTCTGTGTCCTTTTGCTCCTGCTTTTCATCCATTCTGGTATAACCGACTCTGTCTGGATCATGAGTTATCATTGGCTGCCAGTGGAATGCTACAATGCAATTTGTCTTATTGAAACATGGGCTAGCCCCACATGGCTGCAAAGAATCATTCACTTTCTAATAAATCAAACATTTGGTAAAATTCCTTCTTCTCTGACATGAAACGGTAGGACAGACAATGCCGCCTGTGAACTGAGAGGAGATGGTGATAAAAACGCCTTTTTTGTTCAGCGCTACTGAATTATTTTGTGATTAGTGAATTGCAACTCCCAAATCCAAGCTCGCATCCTTGGCTGGTATTTTTTTTTTCCCCTTTCAAATTCAATCACTGTACTGTTTGTCTACTGTAAATAGAATGTTTCTGCACTTTACATAATTATCAGCATTGTTTTTCCATTTAACAGAGAGAAAATCCTCGCCCCTTCATAATCACTGCAAATTTTGCCATGAAAACATGGAATTCTAAAGCCATGCTATTATTATGTCTCTGACAATCTTGGAAAAATATTTATCTGATAGAAGGCTCAAAATTATGGAATACGAAAGGCTCAAAGAAAAAATAAATTCATCTTTTCTTGTAGTGTCACTAAAAGTTTGAAAGTTACCACGAGTGTCACTTCTCTGCAGCTGTAGCTTTCCTGCCAAACCTTTGGAAGTCGGGTTATCTGGAGGGGACATCTGGGATTTCTAACAGTAATTACAATACATTTTGAACTGCGGAAGTGACATTATGGCTATCATCTCCTCAGGAAGAAGGATAAGCCAGGATGAATCCTGAGAGTCCATCAATCCCCACCGACTGCATCTGAGCAGCTCACAGCCCAGTGTTAGGCTCAGTGCTTTAAGTTCCTCACATGAGATCTTTTAGGATGGCTTTATTACTTCTCACATTTGATGCTGGTGTTAGGGTCTCTTAATGCTGCTAATTCTATCTGCCAAGATGTCAAACATCCCCCGTCAGGAATGTCGTTCCTAAAACATCCAGACATGTCCGCCAAACCAAAGCTGCCTTTTATCTCATGATTTAGGAAGGAGAGGGAATTATGGCTCCCTTCTACCAGTTTATGATCCCAAGATTTAGAATCTGCACAGAATCTGTACCATATGTTTGACCACAGCCTGCACAAACTTTGCTCGGAACACAGCCCTGAAATGCAGCCCAAACAACCCCGTGGTGCTGAGAGGTGGCAGGAGGGGGAATTTCCATCAAAGGCTGGGTATGGCTATAAAACAGCAGTGACAACCTGCAGGAAGCACTGGGGCCCTTCCATAGCAAGGCAAAAACAAACTTCATGGAGGTTATGGAGTCACAGCTCAGCCACAGACATCTTTAGGACACAAAGGAAGGCAGGACCCTTCAGGAATCCTACATCTCACTATTCCCCCAGCAGTGGAGCAGAGTCAGCTGGTCACATCTGGATCCAACAAACAAAAAAGACACTTCACTACATCTTGGAGGTTACCTGAGATCTTTCTGTCTGGCTTGAAAACAGGTTCAGCTTGTGCCCTGGCTAAGGTTTGTGTTTGAGCAAGAAACATGCCTTTAACACCAGTAAAACCAGTTCAGCAGCAGACCAGGAAGGAGAGGGCTCTAGTGCAGAGTTCAAGAAAATGGGACATGGTACTTTTTTAGCTTTCCTGACTTGTAAACACATGGAAAGGAACTTCTCTTGAGAATGAATTTCATGGAAGTCTTGCAAGAGCTTGTAGTGCTGACCTGCACGCTGAGATCAGGCAACAGGGAATTCTGCTGGAAACACTGCAAATCTGGTTTGTCACCACAAGACCAGAAAACTTCTTATTGGATTCCATAGGCCAGAATCAGACCTCGAATGCAGGAACATCACCTACCATAAAACCTCCTCCAGACTGCAAATCTGTGAGCAAATCTTCAATGCAACACCTGGGAATTCACCCAGTGAGAACCAAAACCCAGGGCAGTAAAGGATTTAGCAGTTTGCACTGCTTTTGGCATGGCATTAACTACAGTCAAGGTCAAATTTGGCTGAGTCTCTACAATTTTTTATAACTTAAAAATATCTTTACAACTCTCTTCCCCCCCCCAATTGCAATTACAGTAATTCTATGTGTTAGGAACAGGGTCTAATGTGAATGAGTTTGCTTTGATTCAGCCTGTTTACATTTAAATCATATATCAGTCTGGTTCTTATTCAAACTCTTTACTGGCACCTATGAAGGAAAAGTCCATTTATTTCCAGCCATTCTTTTGATGTAAACAAAACCTTTGTCCTGCAGCTATATCTTAACTAGGTTAAGAGACACAACAGCTTTGTAATATGCACTTCAGTCACTGCATATATTATTTTTGCCAACCTGTAAGTAAATTAGCACCACCAGCAGCCTACCAAGAGTGCCTTAATCACAGACAAATTCTTGAGTCCCTATCCAAGCAGTGTTACTTACAGTCAGCCTGATCCCAAGGCACTAAGGAACCTCACTGATCCCTCTGCCTCATCTGTAAAGTGGGGATAACAATATGGGGTGAAAGAAGGATGTACTGGTAATATTTGTGAAGTGCTTTGAAGATGCTGAGAGTGCCAAGTGTTATCATGGTTTCTAAGCTCTGAAATGTTTGATATGATTATGTGCACACATAATTTTTAATGGTAATTCAGAGCGCAAATTAAAGATGATATTTACATTTCTTCTAGGCAAGCTTAATTTCCAGTTATCAAGGAAAATATCTATTGCACAAATAGGGTATCAGCTATTCAGAAGTTCCCTCAGGGCCCACCAGTTCTACAGCATGCCATTTTTTTTTAAGCTGTCCATGAGATGACAGACTGTAGCAGTTCCCTCGGAGGTATTATGGATTACTGATGAAACAATAACCAGAAGTAATATTTTCCCATCAAAACTGGAGCCTGGGGTTTTTGTTGTTGTTGTTATTTTTCTCCTAACAACACATGCTTTCAGAAAGACTTTGCCTTCATTTATATGTAATTTTCAATCCTATACAAACAACCCCTGAAAATATAATTAAATTCATAATGGGCTTTTTTTAAAGCAAAATCTGCAATTCGCTTCTGTTGAAAGCACAAAATTGTCAGTCTTTGGACTTGGAAACTTTAGCATTTCTGTTTGCTAAAGAAAACTATCTGAGGCTTGATGTGGTTAGTAGACAACTTCTACTGCACCTTCTACACTGCAGAAGTCTTGGACTTTTGAAAAGACATAACATATTAAAAATGCATAACATATATTTAAAATAGAATGAAAAGAAATTAGAAGACAAAAAGAGAAAAGATTGAGCAGTAGGAATATTGTCTAGGCTGTTCAGAGAGAAGATCATGCACTCCACAGAGCCCTGGTCAAAATATCCCATGTTACAGTAAATTATCAAAACACAAACCCATAGCAATGCTTAACTCCTGAAACCAGGAAGAGTTGGTCACCTAAACGCTTCTGGTGCTCTGAAGGGTAATCTCTGTGTCTGAGTTTCTCACCTGGAAAACACTCACAACATATATAATATATAATATAATTATATATATTATATATAATTATATATTATATATTATATATTATGTATAATATACATATGATATAACACAGATGCTCCTTGCAACAAAAATTCCATTAAATATCACTATTTCAGTGACAACAAGGACCACAGCAGTCTTTGAATTTCCTTTCCTATGCTGCTTTACCCATTCACCTGCAAAACTGTGTAGTATAATGGAATCACAGAATGCCAAAATAGCTGAAGCTGGGGAAAGGCACCTCTGCTGCTTTCCTGTCCAACTCAAGCAGAGCAGGTTTCCCAAGGTTTTGTCCAGCTGAATTTTGATTCTCTCCAATGCTAGAGGCCTCACAGCTTCTTTGGGCATACATTCCAGCATTGCCCAGGTTCACAGGAAAGATTTTCCTGGGGTTAAATGGAATTTCCTTCAACAGCCATTTGATACATCAGCTAGAAGCCAAAAGGCCAAACATCACCATGATAAAGAAATTCACTGTACCAAATACCTAGCAAAACAATAATCAGAAAGAACGTATTTCAATGTATGTGTGCATCCTAAACTGCAGATCCTCAGCTCTGCCAACTGCCCAGCCCAGCACAGGGATGTGTGGTCACATTCCCAGGGTCCAATTCCCTTTCCTGCCCTTGCCAGACTGGAGCCAATACTGGGGACAACAAACATTCATCTGAACACTTTTCAAAGTGTAGGGGAATTCTGGAAATACACTGTGCTGATTTTAATGCATTACAATCACTACTGCGTGTCTCAGTTAAAATCCTGACAGCTGGTTTAATTCATGCCTAGATTCTCTGAAGCTTTCTCTTATTTTCTCCACATACAGCTTACCTCAAACGCCTGGACTTCCTTCAAAAAAGTTGCAAAATATACACATTTCAAACTGGGAAAGCAGAGATACAATGCAGTGGGACCGTCAGACCCAGGAATCTCAACTAAAACATGTTCAAAATAAATAACTTGTCAGGATGTGTACACTACATCTGCATCAGGGAGATTTATTGAAGGCTGGTTTAACACTCTTCTGTCTGAAGGAATGAGGGTGGCTGAAGATCCCAGCCTGCCCTGTGCCCCCAGTTTTGTGTGTGCACAGCCACACTCTTTCCTTTGGTTTGCACCAGATCATAACGCTGGGCAGGATTTCAGAATTTTCGTTTGAAGACTGATTCTGCTTGATTTTAGTGTTCCTGTCCTTCACAGCCAGGAAAGATTTTGCTTTTCAGTTCTCCTATTTCTGTTTGATTGTTTCTCTGTGAGATCCAGAGATCTCAGTCTCCTTTTCCCTGTAACCTTTGTTTCTCTCGGCCTCTGCTCTGACAGTGAAAATGCTGTGCATTAAACAGACCCACCCAGTGCCACGAAAAGTGGGGGAGAAAGAAAAGAGGGAAAATAGCCTTGTCTATCAGACCCTTAATGTTTAGTTTCTTCAATGTGTAACATTTAGAAAGATATCTGAAATAAAGACCTCTCTATTCAAACAATGTGTGCATCAAACAATTTGGGACCTTGGGAGCGAGCTCCTGGCCAATTGCTATGAGTTTGCGCTCCCCTCACTCAAGGGAGGTCTGAAATGTCAAAATCTTCTGTCATCCCACTTGTCACATCACATCCCACAAAGGAACATGGAAGCCATCATCCTCTCTGCTGTTTATTGTCATGAAACCCCATAAATACTCACTCTCCATAAACAGTAACAGCCCAATTAAAGCACTCTTTACCAAGCGTGATCATTTTCAGACAGAAAGTATTGATTTATCCACCTATGGGCACTGCATAGAAACATCTCTTAATGAGAATGATAGTGACCTCCGAACTCTGCTCTTTCACCCTGTAATATACTCTCTCAATTTTCTGTTAAGTGGTCTAGTGGCACATCAGCAGAGATGGAAAGACACTCTGATTCTTTAATGTCGACACTGGAAGGCTCGCAAGGAATGCTCAAATCTTCATTGTAATGGGAGGTGAACAGAAAGGTCACTTATATGCAGGGCTTTCAGCTTGTTTGACAAGGCTTCTTTAATAAGTGAAACCTTGTTGGGGTACACTTGTCTGTCAACTGCCTTTGCCACTCAGCTCTGACACAGCCAAACACAAACAGACCCTGTCGCATCACCCGGCCCTGGAGTCGCTTCACCTGCCCAGAAATCCTTGGCAAAATTCACAGGTTGGTCGGCTGGAGGTGTTTAAGCACACAAGGGTAGGAAGCAAAAGAGACCCTTGATTTTATTCTGTTCAGCAGCTTAAATTTGTGAGCTTACTGCGTGTGTAATTGACAGCAGACATGGAGCACTAAACCAGCGCATCCGTTACTTTGATTAATCCTCCTTTGGAGTGTGATATTGTTTGATATACAGTGCAGGGCTGACACAGGTTACTGTAATGCCACTTTACCAAACAGATTACAAAATTGTGCAGGGAGTATACAGCACTCGTGCAGATAAATACACACAAGAGGAAATTCTAACAGCTTTTAATTTCCATGCTTTTCAGTTTTATTGTTGTAAATGCAACTCTTTATAGGACTAATGACACAGGCTGGCTTGACTGAGTCAATTACACCAGTAGGCACTTGGATCAGATATTTCTCCTGCTTTCCATTTGCACTGTCTACGCTTCTGATATTTGACTAAATTACATTGCACCGTGGTGCACTGGCACTTGCCATATGTTATATCTCAGAGCATTTTAAAGGACAATAACAAAAAATAATAATATACAACGTGTAGTTCAAAGTGGGGACGCAGGCAGGAGTGTCAATCATTATGAGCTACATTCAGCAAATAGCCCGGAGTGTTGCGTTCCTGTGTCCTCTAATCTGTGCTGGTGTTAAATGAGTAGGAAAAGTTGGTAAGGATGCCAGGGACACTGACTGCTCTCAACTGTGTGGGACTACTTGTGCATGTCTGTGAGTGCTCGTGTTTTGTTTGTTTTGGGGCAAGAGGGATATTTGGTGAATTTTAGTGCTCATGAAAGTTAGGCAGCAACAGCACCATCTGTCCTACCACACAGAGCGCCGCAAACTTCCTCCACACAGATCTGCCAATGCACTTCAGCTCTGACCTCCAACACCCCTTCAATTCCAGTAATGAGTCTACAGCATCTCTTGAGGAGAAACTGTCAATTGTTCTGATTTCTGCTAAATTGTGTTATGCTTAGCAGTGTGGGAAACTGCCCACTAGTGACTAGCCTGGGGCCACTAAACTCCAATCTGAACCTTGCTTTCTGGAGGTGAGGAGTTGCTTTAATATACCCAGGCAACATTTTATGAGCTCCATCTCCTTTATACTTCACTCACACATCAAAAGTAAGCAGAACAAATCTGCATTTAAAGTCAATTCAGAATAAGGGATGAAATTTTGTGTCTCTCCCTTCAGAACTTTCTCTGACTCTGGGAATTTCTGGTTCTAAGCTCTGGAGCACAGCGCCCAAACTGTACAAGCCAGTTTGCCAGGTATATATCCCTCAGGATTGTGTTCCATGACAGGTTGCCAAGATGTGCCATGTTTGTTCTGAGAAAACTCTATAGTATTGACAAAAGTAGATTTATATATCACTGTGTCCTCCCTAAATTTGACTCAAAATCCACTCAAAGTACTTTAACTGTGGCAATCACTACATTTGTTACCCACACAAGTACATGACAATTCTTATAATATATCATTAAGGAATAAATAAAGCCATTCTTAAACATATGAATGTTCTACCTAAACCTTTTCCCATGTTTCCTCTACAGTTTAAATCTGGGTCTTTTTTAGTCATTGTTTGTAAATGGCAACTTCCTAACACTGATATTTGGATTGTGCAGTTGTGCTGCTCAGATTTTTCACGTTTGATTGCAACAAAGGGAAGCTGGGATATACTAATGAACTAAGAATTTGCCACACTTGATCTGGTTCATAGTTGCTAAAGATGCTATGTGATCTCTTCAAATTATTGAGTTGAGACATTTCAAAAGGAGATGCAAGAAATTATGATGGTTTGGGGTAACCTTTCAACCTCAAAGATTTGATTTTACTCTACTCAGTTGGCTAAAATGGGAGGCTTTACATTCCCTTCCAAATGGGTTAGCCTCAAACGTTTTAATTATGGATATTATTATCCACAAGGATGTTAAAACTCTCTCTAAATCTTGCTCTCAGATCCGGGAACGGAGATCTGCAGCTCAGGGTGAACATTTGGCTACAGCAGTTTTGACCAAATTAAATGAATGAACGATATTAACAAGTAATCTAATTAAGTGCATATTACTATGTTTGTGTATATTCCACAGTCCATGCCACCTACCATAAAAGTATTAGAGCTCATCAGTGCAAAGAATATTGCCTTCAACTCCAGTAAAAGGAATAATTTCCCTGCAGGGCAGTAACACTCTTCAACGTGGCGAATAGCCACAGGCTGCGGGGTTGTGACTTTATGGTAAATAGCTGCCTCTTTCATCAACAGAGCAATGAATTGGAAGAGCCCCTGGTGAAATGTATGAGGGTAATTTGATTTCTTCAGGTATAAACATGCAACCCACTCGTTTTCAGGCACCGCTAATTAGGCTGGGTTATCCAGATGCCTTGGGGTAATTATTTTGGCTGTACTTACTGATAGCTGGGAGGGTTGCGAATGTCAGCCGTGTTCTTTCCCACCTTTGGCCACAGTCCCAGTGATTCATACTGCAGTGATCCCGAGCTAGCATCCCTTCTAAGGGGCATAATTCTACTCCCTCAATAAACATGTCTAATCCTCAGCTTCCATTAGGGTTACTTAGAGTTTTCTGACTGATGGTCAGACACACAGGCAAAGCAATGCCTCCATTTCTTTGTGTGCCTTTAAGTGAAAAACGAAGAGAGAAGGCTGGGTTCCCTTTGTTTTACATGTTTTTAAGGGCAACTATTTTTCAGCAATTCAATCCAGTGAAAAAAATTGTAGTAAATTACACTGCCCAATTTAAAGGAAAAAAAGAAAATGAATAAAAGCAGGCATATGCAAAAGAAATCATTATTCCCAGTGATAAAATGCAGCTATCTATGGAGTAGGACACCACAGAAAGTGGTGCTCAGCAGATTGTGCTCAGCCACTGATTCCAGCAATATCAAGTGGTAAAGCAAAGCCCCACACTTTCAAACACTGAGACTGGGTGACCAAATCCTGCAGGAACAGCACTACAGCATGTGAAGGATCTGGTCAGGGCTGGAATATGACCAACAAGGATCTGATATTAAAAGATATTCTTGGTATTCCCAGCTAGACCATAACAGAGTCCACAGGAGATCACCTCTGCATCACACCCTGATCTGTCATTTCCCTTAAGATGACATTCCTCCTTCTCTTAGGGGCTGGAAAGAGATGATCTTTAAGGTCCCTTGCAACCCAAACCACCAAGAGCCTCAGAAAGCCACAGAGCCTCCTGCTCCAGCTAAAATCTTAGAAGCGGTGATGATACAACTCCACAGCCTTCAACATCCTCAAACCACCCAGCAGCACAGCCTTGAGCTGATTCAGGGATGGGTACAAAACTACCCTTCCTTTGAGCATATACTAACAATTTTTGGGGCAACATTGTGCCTTTTGGACAGTCTCCTGCTCCTCTGCTTGTGCACCGCAGCCGTATCCCACCGTGAGAATATCTGGATGGTTTGGGCAGTTCCTCCATCCCACTTCACAGAAAGGGATTTTCCTCTCACTCCTTGGAAGCAAACTAAAGAGCAGGACACTGACCTGGACCTCCACGCCCGCACACACATGAGCAGCTCTGCTTCTCCCCAGTTCTGCTGCCGACACTGGTCAGACATTGTCATTTTCTCCAACTTGAGCCATTTACGTGACAAAGGGCTCCTTGTGTCGGGAAAGGCTCCTCATGGGAGCAACAGTTTGCCAGTCCCTAGTGCTGATTTCTCAGTTAATAACACAAGGGGGATAAAATGTTGTTAATATTCGAACCCTCGAGATTTATTAGCTTTTTGTGCAATGCGCATTTGTAAGTGTAAATGATGCAGAAAATTCATGTACATGATAATCAATTAAGAGCAGTATTTTACACGAAAACCAAGACTCCACACACTGCATAAATGACATGCTTTACTCTAAATTGACCTAATACATTTCCAGGAATGTGTCAATTAAAATTTTAGCCTTTTCGAAGAGGGGGAGAAAGACTACAAAATCTAAGCTATTAAATACTGGGAATAAAATCAGAATATTGGTTTCCAGCTGGCACAGTAAGAGAGGCTAAAATTTAAAAGAAATAAAGAAGCCAATAAAAAAAAAAATTAAGAACAGGAAACAAAACAAACCCCAAAGCCACAGAATTTGTTACTACTTGCTGCTGCCCCACTCTCAAGACATTTCACTCTCCATTTTCTGATATTTTAATTTGTTGGATTGTCCTGCTCTTGTTTCTTCTAACAAAGGGAGAATATAGGAGGCAAATCAGTACTGCCACCTCTTCCTCCCTTCAGGATATATAATGTATATATAATATATAATCTCCGATTTAGAGGTTATATATAATATATATTATATATATAATGTATAATATATATATATAAAATATATAATATATATAATGTATGTGCCTCCCTATCACATGATAGTTAAATAATGGGGAAAAAATTATTTTGAAAATGGCACAAGCTATTTCTATATGTAACAACAACTTTTCTGTAACACAGGGAAGGTATTTCCATAGTTATGGCTCAAAATATTTCTATGCAACAAAATTAAATCCAATCAATGCTTTGCTCTTCTGTACTTTGTTTTCTTCCTGTGTTTTACCCAGCTCAGAGAACATGACTGACCCCAGCCAGTTACTCTTTCATGGGTTTTACGTCTTCTTTGTGTGCAATATTTAAACAGTATTTGTGCTAAAAAAAAAATAATTAAAAATAAAATAAACCACAAGACTTTTGATATTTGTCAGAAATTGCTAAAAAACTACAAGTCCCAGACAGGAGAACCTTCCCTTCCCCAAAGCCTGCCTGCAACAGAAGAACTCCTGTGGGTACAGGAGAGCATTTGAGCACAGTCCTGTAAAAATAATTATAACTACAATTACAGAAATAATCAGTGCTCAGGAACCAAGAATCAGGCCCAAGAACCCAATTTTTCCTGTCAAGCATTTGTTCACATGGACAGAAGTATCAGAGATGCCAGCTTCCCTCGACTAGGAACAAAATATTACCATTACATATGTCTGTCTCTTTCTAACTGTATCCCTGCAGATCCAGTGGGGAGATTACTTTAAAATTAATTAAGAATTCTTCCCAATTTTGAATGCCTGATTTTTTTTTCTCCAACAATTTCACCGCTGGATGTCAGCTCCTTCCCACCTCCTGCATCTTAAGCCTCTGAGCTCCTGCTAACATTTAAGAAATGGTCCATTTATAAGTTGTACACTACTTTTTTTTTTTTTTTTGGTAGGCTGCTTCATTTGTAATTAAAATGCAAAAGGCAGGGGTGGAGTTGACATTCCGAGCTAATTCCAGCTGGAGCCAAAGGACAACAAACGCAGCTGACCAGCCACAGAGGTGGAGCAGCATTTTTTGCTTCACGCTTTCTGAAAAGCATTTGAACTCTCATCCAGCGAGGAGGGAAAATCCATTCAGTTCTTTTCATCAGTAATTGTCTTCCCCCAAATAGCCAGCCACCATTATCAACATTTTTGGGCTGGGGGAGGGAGTTATGTGTACCATACAGCCAGGGACTGCTGCAAAAGGAAAACCAAAGGGAACAAAGCCAATTTTTCATTAAAGCCATGGCTAATAGTGGCTTCTCAAAAGCGTCAATCATAAATTCCAAATCAGAGCTAAATTCCACCATCCCCTTCTGCAGCTCTGCATTCCTGCATCTATAAATTTTGTGATATGGAGCAGTGGGAATTCTTGTATGAGTTCGTGTGTGGGGGTTCTTGGAGTGGATGGTGGTGGGAGGTTTTTTTTAGCCTTTTTATCTTTTTTTTCATGTGTGTTTGCCATGTCTTTTTTTCTGGTGGCAGCTTTTCTCTGACCTGTGCCTCTAGAACTGCTGGGGTGTGCAGTTCCAGCAGACCTCAGGGGGCTTCAGCCCTGGTAAACTGTTGTTTACCATCTCATAAAAGATGGGGTTTTTGTGCACAGATCATACATAATAATGATAATGATCATGCTCTGAGCTCATGTGCACTGATCTTCATGACACAGACAGAAGAAGCACCTGAAGTAACATATTTTTTTAAAAAATAATTGTAGGATAATAGAATTTCCATTCACACCTTGTCTACTTATGTGGAAGTGCTCTTCCCCAGACAGACTTCATTAATGTGGTCTCTCTAGTGATGAGCAAGTTTTCTTTTCATACTCCAGTCCATTTATATTTATTATTACAGCTGAAGGGAGTAGCTGTCCTTTCCTCCTTGGAAAAGCAGTCCACAGAAACCTGAGAGAAAATTCCATCCCAGAAAAATAAATGACATTTTCTGTCTCACTCTGGTGCTGGGTCTGGCACACCAACTGATGTGAGTCTGGGCAGAGCCCTCTCCATCACCTTCCACAGGCTGAGGATCAGCCCCTGAGCTACACACTGACACCAGGATTTATCCTCTTTGTATTTTACCTTTCTTGGAAGCAAGGTGAAGTAATAAACCTGTGTCTTCCACAAGTAAATTTCCTTGTCCTTGGTGGTTGCATTCTCAAACACTTGGACAAGAATGAGCTGCTGAGAAATGCTCTGTGCTTTTTTTAAATGTATTTTTATCGTGTGAGACTCGCTTTAATGTATTTCTTAGGTGAAAAAACTTCAACAGGACCTAATCTTGTGAGGAGCTGAACATTTCCAGTTAAATACCAATCACTCTTCCACCCCCACCAATTCATGAAGAAAAAAAGGCTTTCACTCCTTCCAGCATCGGTCCAAGGAGGAATATTTCACAGGCATTCCCTACCCTCAAGATCCATGCCACAAGCTGCATTCTGTGCTGCTGGAAATCACCACTGCTCCAGTGCAGAAGCAACTCCAAAATGCTGCTTCAGGGTCAAACCAAACCCCACACAACATCCCCTGGAAGTTACCCCAACACAAACCAACATCAGCACACAAGGAAGGAACCACAGTGTTCCAGACCAGCTCACCAACAGCCACACTGGGGATGTCTTTCCCCCAGATTTGAAATAACTTCCCAAGTAATGATTTTAATTCTCTCTCTTTTCTTTTTTATATTACCCTTTTATACCCAAAACTTTAAACACTCAATTGTTTGTTTTATGATGCCTTTTATAGTTTTGGCAGCTAGTGCAGTGCCGTGGACCGAATTTTAAGAATACTCATTCGCTCACGATGCAATTTTAAACTCTTCCCCGATGAACCAAATTTACAATATTAATTACTTTGTGAAGAAATCTTGTGGGTTTTAAGTAGCTCATATGTAGTAAATGGTTTTAAATTATAGGGATTTACACACAAAATTCTCCTTTAAATGCAGTGCTTAAACATATATAGCAGTCTAGTAAGAAAAAGCAACGTGAATCTTCTTTTTTTCCCTCTAGAATGTATGTTCAACCTTTTTTACTTTTTTTTAGCTAGTTGGGAGATTTGTTCCTTCACCAAAAGAATGTTTCAGTGCAATCTAATTCCAACTAGCAGAAGTGCTGTTCTGGAGAATAAGATATATCGTGTGGTTTATTTTCCAGGAGAAATATATTTAGTTTTAGTGGGACTCATAAGCTAATAAACTACCTACAGAAGAAGAAGTAAAAAAAATATCCAGCCATAAATCTTTGCTTCCTTATTTTTAATTGTAAAACTCTATTACTGTCACTCAAAGGGTTAATGATTCTCTTGGCTGGAGGACAATTCATTCTAGGGCTAAACGCAATGACAAATAACCATTATTCTTTCCAACTGCACTGATAATCGGGACAGCTTAAACATTTTCGCCAGTATAAGTGAAACCATTAATCCTCTTGGATTTCACGATAAGCGGTGACTGCGAAATAATGACTGTGTCATTGCAGGCAAGAAAAAATGTTAACAATTAAAACAAGTTAGCCATTATCTTACAGAGTACTGAATCGCTTTCACATTTCATTAGCAATATTGTAAGTGATATGTACCTTATTAAAAAGCTCTTATTATCCAAGAAACCTAATTAGTCAAAAATCTCTCAGTCGCTGGTTTAATTTTCTAATAATGTGAATGCTGTGTTGGGTAATGCACTGTAAGGAGAAGTTGGCTGTTTGTCCAAAAAGAAGTTCCAACAGGAATTTCAAAAATCTTATTTGAGATGAGAGGTACAGCAAAACGAAATACAGTTTTCTTACTCAGTATCAGGTGAATTAGGGGTTTGTGAAGTCCACTGCCTGGACATGTGAGTGTACAAAAATCATTTTCTCCCCTCAATGTTTAAGCAAACTGCTCGGCACTATTTTGAGTGTAAGGTCCGAGAAAAAGGCAGAGGAACTTTCTGTCAAGCTGCAAGAGGCATTTTCATTCTCCTCACACTCAGCCCTGAAGCTTCCCATAAATGAAGCTGATGAACTAACACCTGAGACACAGCTACACCTGGAAACACACGAGAAAGAAGCTTCTGCATTTCTCGAAGGCAGTGTCAGAGATCACACCTTCAAATCCTCCAGGCTTTAGCCTCTAAGCCCCTAAAAAAAGACCAAAAGTAATACTATCACTGCTCTGGCTGCTTTTTAAAAAACAGACAGCGGCTACTAAAAATACCTCTTGTTGTTTTCCAAGCCCATTTTTTTTTTGGTTGTTTTATTTTTTTTCTTGGTCAGCAAAGCGAGACTTGGGAAGGAAGGAGGGGAAGATGTGTTTGAGCCGGGTGCTGTGGCAGGGAGCTCCCGCGGACAGAGAGCAGCTCCCGGAGCATCCCTGGAGCACTCGGCTCCCTCCCTGCTCCCTGCTCCCGGAGCCGGGAAATGCCAGACTGCAACCCGTACAAAGGAGTTGCAAGCCAAAGGTCCTCTCTCAAAAAAAGTGACCATAAGAAGATGATGAAGCCAGAATTTTTTTTAAAAAAAATTTTAATGCCAAATAAAGCATGTTTGGATGGAACAAAACACTCACAAAATCCCGCTCAATTAGGCAGACGCTTTCAATCTAAAGTTGAATTTTTTTTTTGTTTCCCTAGATAAAGAAGCCCTGAAAATTACAGAAAGTGTTTCATTTGAGATCATACAATTCCTACAGCTTTATACTAAAAAAAAATATTATTTTTGTAATGAATATAACTTTTTCTTCATGAGGGAAAGCTAAAGATATTTTGAGACTGACCTAATTCCTGCCTTCCTCCTCTTCTTCTCCTTGCCTCTGCTCTCCTGCATATGAACCTTTGATTTGCAAAGAGAACTAAAAAAACCCCCCAATTATTCAGAATAGGAATCTTTCACCATTTAATTTTCCACCCACAAACAGATACTCAGGTAACCCTCTCAGTCTTTCATTAATTTTGCTTTTAAATGCCCTACCTGCTCCCAAATCTAATTAGAGGCTGGACAATGCTGTTTGCCATGTTCTCACTGTACATCAGCACTATATTTTCAGTTCTGAATTTGCAAACTATCATCTCAAATTCTGATGCCCCGTAATTTAAATACTTCGCTCCTTTCCATTAGAGCTTCCCAAACTCCCTTAGAGTTGCAGCTGCAATTGAACTGTAAAATTAAGGTTTGGTTTCCAGTGAGCAAATGTTTGGACATGGGATTCTGGCTCATATTTAGCAATTAAGAATGTGCATTTGAGCTGACAAGATAATGTGACTTCCGTATCTCTCACAGCAGGAGCTTTGATCCCATGTTAGTATTTAACATATGGGGTTTTTATACATCACATTAATGGGACTGTAATGCGGAGTCAAAACACATTTCCAAACAGCGTTCCTTTCTTTCAGAAGGTTTTTCTAAAACAACAACAACAAAACAATAGTTTTCATATTATAGTAAAAGCCTGTGGGAGAGGAGTAAAAATGGTTATTTTCATTTGCCACTCCATGAAAAATCCTGGCCTTACAGCAAATACTTTAACTAAACCTTATCAACCGTACTTTTAGTGAAAAATCAATTCTTCTCATGAGAAAAAAGAAGTCTAAGGGCAAACTCTACATGATGTCTCTCACTCTCTTTCCCTAATACGGCAAAGGTGCTCAAACACCACAGAGAAGACACAATCAAAAACCATACAAGACTTTCCAGAAGAACCTACTTTCAAAAATACTGACAATTATCACCACTTTTTTCCCCTTAGTCTATTGCTTTTGAGTTTTATACCAATCTGCTTAAATCTAATTTTATAAAATTTTCTTTTCCTTGAACTACCAATTATATATTTATAACTACCCATTATATTGGGGTGGGAGGTGAGGCTGTGTTTTATGCAGGTATTGGCTCAGTGTGTGCTCACCAAAGCCACGACACGAGGAACTTTGTGTACTGTCAGCCACTAAATCATATTTGCAGCAGCAGCTTGTGTCACTGGCAGATATTTCAAGGTGAAAATGGCAGCTGAAATCCATTCCCCTAAAATTTCCCCACAGGTTTTTAATTCAGGAATAATTGCTTTTCTGTTTTTTTTCTTGCTGTTTTTACTACTATTGTTATTTCTCCAATAAGGCCAAACCTGTCAAATCCTAGGTGACAATTATGGGGAGGACTTGTACTTGCTTTCATCCAACTAAGATGATATTCGTGTTTTTTCCTGAGATAAACACAAAATTAAATAATAACATGTAACTGGCATAGAATCTCTTAGCATCCCTAAAAAGTGCTTACACAAAAACAAAGATGTGGGGGGAAAGCACTTGAATTAATACACTAATATTCACAGGGAAGAAGGCATCAAGACTCTAACCTACAGTGCATGGCTGCAAATCTGTATTTCCATCTTCAACCCTTGCTGAAGTGGTTCCCTATGCCACAGGAAAGATTCTAGGTTTATTTTCCCCTAAACCTGAAGCTTATTAAATTCAATTTAGTCTGGCCTTTCCTAGCCGCTGGGAGAGGATGATATATTTTTTCTCTTCAGGCAGGACTGCACTTAAACACAACCAGGGATTCATGCAAAACCATTCAAGACTAAGGCAAGTGCTTCAGGGGGGGCAGGGGAAAAAAAAATAACTATATCTGTTTCTACAGTAAATCGTCAAGTGATGTGTTGCTTCAGGATGGGTCAAATCAGCTGAAAGTCAGATCCTGGCTTTGCCAATGAGTCACAACTTTATCAGGTCCTGCCTCTGGTTATTACTGCCAATGTGACCGGCTTGCAAGGAAGGAAATGCTAGTGCAGAGCTGGGCCTGTCGTGTTCTATATCATCTCCGGGCCTCAGCCTGTGTCTGCAGGTGTTTCTCTGTATTGAATCTCCCTGGGGAATCTTCGGCTTCACAGCAAAAGCCGGCTGAAGTGAAAGTGATTTGATTTGGATCCTATTACAGGCACTTTACCTCTTCTATTTCCGTGATAATAGCAGATTGGAGTCGATTATTGTACCGGGAGGGAAGTTAATGTGTTGTCGAGAAACACTGGTAAAAGTGGCACAGGAAAAGGCACATAAATAAAAGTTTAGAGCGAAGCAAAAAATCTGGGAGGCAAACCTGCATAAGTGTCTTTCTCAGCTCCTACCAGTCTCTGAATGGCCCTGGATCCTTTTCTGTCTTTATTCCGATTTTTACCAATGAGGGATTTCTTCTTGCTTTAATTCTGTCGCTCCTCCACATCTTTAGGGCAGGAGTTTTCCTCCCCCCAGCCCAGCCCCTGTCGGGAAACTCAGCCACCCAAACAGAGTTGCCGCAAGGACTGAGTTTGCACTGATTATCTTGCTTTGTATTCCCTGGAGTCTAAAAGTTTGCCAGCCTCAACTAATGCACCTCAGAGAATCACAGAAGCAGGAATGAAACCCTAGCTGGGTTTGAAAGAGGCACTTTATGTCCGTTCACAAAAGAAAAGAAAAACATTGAAAAATTTCCAAGAACTCCTGCTAGGTGACAAAGTAGCATTTGTAAGATGCCCTTCAGTGCTCCTTCAACTTCAATACTGAAACCTTTGTGTTCTCTGTGGTGCAGCTTCAGATGGAAGTGATACCGGGTTAGAAAAACATGCTACATCAAACAAGACGTGGCTAATAAGACGGAACAATCAGGTTTTGCTCTGATTTCAAATGTTCGCTGAAAAAAAAAAAAATTTCGTGTAGCTCACCCGTAATCCTTGATCATATTTTAAGTGGCAAGGTGGGGGGGGTGAAAACAAAAAATCGTCATTGAAATTGTGACTTTCAGCCAAAGACTTTTCCAAGCCAGAGACATAAATAAAGCATTACTGAAACATAACCGCTGTGGAACACAATAAACGGGCACAGAGCAGCGCAGCCTGAATGGGGTGAGATTTGGGAGGCAGGGCGTGGGAAGGGGATCTGGTCAATTTGGGGAACATGCCAGTGCAAAAATACTTATGCATAGAAGTTCCACACAAGCCCTGTCATCTTCTCTTCACCCTTTTTGCAACAATGAAATAGTCAGCTCTTCTACTTCTCTCATTTCCACCTCCATCTTTTTCCTTTGTTTACATCTCAAATTAATGGCCAATGCTCCAAAACTACTTCTTTATTTAAATACCTCTCCTGCTGCTTCTGAAAACTAGCATTTTGCATCTCAAGTGTAGTCTTATGTCAGAATAAAATTCTGGTCAACAAGTAAAAAAAAAAGAAATAAATACCCCCATCAATTTTCTTAAAAAGCTGTTTTTTTAAAGTCTTCTTTGGTTTCATTATATTTTTAAACTTTATCGCTTTTAGGGCACTATTTTCACACGACTGAGCCACACACAGCTTTGAATTTGATTCAGCAGACAGTTGCTTGGGCATGGCTGAGTGGATCAATCAAAAGAGCACAATTTGATTACGGAGTGGGATGGTCTAGAGATATGCTGGCAGCCCTGTTTGCTTTGCTTCAGGGTCCTGACATTTCATCCTCCTTCTGCTTTAAAATACCCAGAAAATGGATGGCTTCTATATTTTTCAGTATCTTCACCTGTGGGAGGGAAGTACAGTCCCCAGGCACATCACTCACATCTGAAATTTGGCACATTTATTCATACCTATGCAAAGCAAACACCAAGGGAACAGAATGCCCTGCCAATTCCAGCTGGAACATCCACATCCACCCTCACCCACAAATGCTAAGCCAGAGGACAGCAGGAGTCACTGCCCAAATAGTTGAAAGAAAACGTGTTACCTTCAAAGGCTCAGGCAGAAAAGAGGGTGAAGTTGTCTTTTTGAGGCCAAGGCACAAAAAGCAGGGCTATAATAGCACAGAATCTATAATAGTACAGACTTCATGGCATCAGGTGCCTTTACAGGAAGGAAATGGGACATGCACATCCTGTCCTGCCCCCCTCATGATACAATAAGCATAAAATTGCTTGTACACCATCTGCACAACAAACTCTCAGATCCCTGCTCTTCTCCATTACCACTAAACTGTGAAATGACACGTGTCATTCCAGTAAAAAATGAAAGCTATTAAATTTTCATGGATGTTTAATTTCCAAACGCTAAATTATTTTTGTATGGAGAAGCCCAAAAATGTAGATAAATTCTCAGTTGCTCTTACAACCATCACATGGGATTAATTGGATTTCTTTTTTGTGTTTTTTTCTTCCCTAAACATAAAAAAGTGAGCAAATTTTGAACCGAAATAAAATTAATTTTGACATCCAAGAACCCCACCCACAATCAATCCAGCAAAGCACAGACCTACCTGCAAAATGTTTTGGCATTGCCAGGTCTGCATGTTGTGTATGTCTGACAAATACGTCAGCATCAGGGTATTGCTCAACTGCTCACTGTGTGTCAGACCAAAACTAAACCACTAGAAACTTCTTCACTGGCCTGCAGGGGCTTTGCAATGTTATGTTCTGTTTGCATCTTTCCTCACCAACCTTTTATTTATTTTTTTAAAATTCCTTGTCTTCTCTCTTAACATTTTTTTGAGGCATTTAAAGGCCACTTTTTCCCCCAAGTGCACTTCACAGGGAACAGGTTCCTCTTTTCCTTCCTCCTCTCCTTCTCACATTCATTACTTTCTACCAGCAGCATTAAAAGGGTGCCAGTTTCCTGTGTATAAACTAATCTGCTCCTCTAAGGATTCACATCTGTGTGTCTGATTTATTACAGCAAGTGGAAACTCCTTTTGGAAGGTGTAGACAGAAGTTGTAAAGTCATTCCCATTCTAGAAGAGGCCCAAACTTCAATATAAAATTAAATATAAAATATATAAAAATATAGAAATATAAAAACAGAGACTATTTCTGCAAAGAAGACATTCTGAACGTGGTGACTTTGTTGCCTCACTCTTCTCTTATGCATCTTGTCTGTGGGTCTGAGCTTCTCTCATTCTAGACAGACAGACAGAGGACTGACAGATCAACAAAGCCAACACATTACCCTGAATCAATGAAGTCAGTACAAACCCACTACTTCCAAGAGCTAGGATAGAGAATACACCTATATTAAAGCTAGGTTTTCCATTAAATATATATAATGGGCATCCAAGCAGTGAGTCACACAAAGACTGGGCAGCAGTGCCCTCAACCAGAGCCTTGGCTGAAACCTCTAAAGTTAAACCATCTCTTCATGGCTATCATGAAACCACTGTCTTCTCTCCAACCACTATCCCTACTCCAAGCACATTTCCCAAGAGAAACTCGATGTGAATTTTTTGTATTCACCAGAATATCGCCCAAACGATGCTTATTTTAAGTAGAATAAAAGGTTGTGAAAGTTATGTACAGTTCCTAATACTTTTTACAGAAATTGTACTAAACTGCCAATAATTGGTCTTCAGCGTGACTTCTTCAATGAGTCTCAAAAAAAAAAAAAATCTACAACCCACATAAGGATTATTTTTTAAAATCAGTGTTAATAAGACTAACATGTAGAATTTACAAAGAGAGCCCAGAGGTCCTATAACAGCATGGCAGGAGAAAAGCTAAAGAGAAGCTTTTATTATAAGGTTACTAATGAAGAGTATCTTTAATAGTGAATAAATTTGGCTGTGACACAGAATCTTAAACAGAAAAAAAAAAAAGAAGAAGAACTATATTATCTCTTTACAATCCTTCTCTAGAAAATGGAATTTTTCTTTTCCCATTTATCTCCTGGGCTAAACAATCACCTTAAGCATATATGTGAGCTCGGAGGGTTGTTTTAGCTTCCTCAAGGATAGTGCAAGGCATAATAGTTGGCTAGAAGGAGTGAAATCGGTGCCTATCCACAGTACAGCACATTTGAAGTGGAACTGCCTCTGTGCATCACAGGAATGCTCCAGTTTTGATGCATTACCCAGCGCCCTCCGTATCCAAACAAAGCTTTGCATCTGACTAGTTGTTACAGGCAAATCATTTACATAATTACTTTGGATTTTTTCCCTTCAAAAACACACAACATATGAATCATTGTACTCTGTCTTAAAGTCATTATTAGCCAATTAGAACTCCAGGATTTGCATAATCACTCTTCAGTTATTTCTTGGTAATCATAATGTGACGTGTGATTATCGAAGTCAGATCAGTGATTGTACAGTGGGTTATCAACTCAGAATTATTGAAGGGCTTTTCAGCTATAAAAGAACTACCTCAGCTGCTCAATTTCCTTTGAAACTAGCATGAAGAAATCAAAAGAAAAAAGAGAGTAAAATAAGGTCCCTGGAGTAATGAAACAAAAAAAAGAATAGTTCTAATATTTATCCACTCATGCGAGAGGATTGGTTTTTCTGGATTTCAGGTGTAATACCAACCCAAGTATAAAACTACTGTGCATTACACTCACAAGTCTGCATAATAACACAGAAAATAGTAGAAAACGTGTAAATTTGAGAAATAACAAAATTTGGATGCATTGTGCATCATGTGCCCTACACAACACCCAGCCCTGGTTCAGAGCATTCCAAAATCAACCATGGCCATGGAGAAGGGCGCGCTGCATCGTGACTCCTGTGCCTGCTGGGTGACAACAGAGAGGAGCAGGGCCAGCAGGAGCTTTATCTGCAGACAAACTTCCTGAGCAGCGCCTTTTCCTCGGGATATCTCCCTGTGGAAGGCCCCAGATAATGTCACCCGGGAGCAGAGAGCCACCCGCGTGGGTGATGAATGGAATCGTGCGCCTCGGTAACAGCGCTCACGGGAAGGTGGCAAGGTAATGAATCTGCTCCAGGGTGGAGGGGGTTAAGTGCCTTGCCGGAAGACAAGTTAATGATGTACCCAGGCATTCAATGAAGATTGATTGGGAATGGTGTAAATGGGCAGTGGGCAAGGACAAAGAGGCGTGCTTTGGGAACAGGGCAGGGTGGCGGGGAAGAGACAGATCACAGCCGAAGGTGGCTGGTGGGTTGAGTTGAAAGAATAGTCTCAAAAACCACAGGGAGAGACACTTGGGGGGGATGATTTCACTCATGTCCCCTGTTGTGAAGCAAACGCTGACAGAATGGTCCCGACAAGCGTCTGCTGATAACATTCATGGTACCCATGGCCATTGGACTGACATGGTCAAGCAGGGGCAATTAAACAGGATTTTGCACCTCCTTCTTCGAGATCTTCCCCATGTTTTGAGGCAGCTCCCACATAATTTTGTATTAAAAATGCAATTTAAATCCAGAAGGCTGCAAGATGCAAGAATTCAACCACAGGGGAGAATAGGAAAGTACAAAAATGCAATTATATGGAATCCTTTCCTCTAGCTTTGCAGCAAACATAGAACATTGATACCTCAGAAAAGAGAGACACAGTGACCATGGTGGAGTTTCAAACAATATCCATTAGAGGGAAAAGCTGTACAATGAAGGTAAGTAGAGGTCACAAAAATAAGTTCAACAGGTAGGTGACAAAAAGACGTAAGAAACTCTGTCATTATAGCCTAGTCAGGGTGGAAGAGTTTTACACATTATAAATTAACAACCCCAAAATATGTTTAATGCCAGCTAACAATGCACAGTATTGTTATACCCATGACAAACAAAAAAAAAAAAAAAAAAAGAGACAAACAAACACCCAAGAATCCAGTTCTAAAATATCAAAAATAATGATTTTCATCTAGAGAACTAAAACCAAAATTCGTGCACAAAGGTGTGCAGTGGAAAGAAATTCTTTGGCCTGGATACTATACAGACATACAGAGCAGACAACTCTAATCTCTAGTCTTGTTAGCTTCATCTATTAAGTAAGCCTGGAGTACAATAGAGCTACAACTCCCCTCAATGAATCTCATTACAGTGCTCATTTGTTGTAATGGAAAGGGCTCTCACTCACAATAACTCACAGTGGCTCACTTTAACCCACCCCACCTTTCTGTATCCCTCCTTCTCCCCTTCCAAGGAATCCAAAATAGCCCACTTAAGCCAGCATTCCCAGGTGTATTAGGTGTGTAGTAAATATCCAAGTGATCCCCATCATCATTACCTTGGTTGATGGATACCCTCTAGGGCTCCACAGTTTCAGGAATTACACCAATTCCCGGGTGCATCATTTGGGTCTATCTGCTTTGATTTAGCTTGTCCCTTAAACTCCAGAATAGGACCAAGATGAATTAAGTTATAGTTACTATAAGCCTGTGCTGAGGATATCTCAGTGCCTCACATCTGTATGCCATGCTCAGAACATGGAGCTGGGGAAGAAGAAGGAAGAGGGATGCTCAGAACGATGGTGTTTGACTTCCCAAGCCACTGTTAATGTGTGATGATGGAACCCTGCTTTTCCTGGGCACAGCTGAACATCTGCCTGCCCATGGGAGATGGGGAATGAATTCCTTGTTCTGCTTTCTCTGCACGTGCACCTTTTGCTTTACCTGTTAAATGGTCTTTATCTCAACCCAACCCAACGAGATTTCTCCCTTTTACCTTTCTAATTCTCCTCCCCATCCCACTGAGGAGAAGGGAGCAAGTGGCTCTGTGGGGCTGAGCTGCTGACTGAGGTTAAACCATGACACAACTGAAATCACAAACCAGGCAGGATTCTTTCCCGATACTGTGTGTCTGCATGGGAATATTCTTGTTATGGTTGGGACTTCCAAACATCAGCAGGGCTTTGGCACAGGAATGAGGCAAGGACCCCATGGATATCAAGCAAACCCTTGTGGTGTGGTTAGAGGATGTTGGATTCTTCTAATACAGCATTCAGCATGGTGAACAAATTGGTGAATTCTTTCCAAATCATATGTAAAAAACCTCCTGTTGACCTGAGCTAGCTGGTCAGATGGTGTGTCCTGTCCCACACTGCAGGGCAGGGGAGGTGATGGCTGCCCAAGCAGCGTACCTGAACCAGCACTTCTAAGTTTTGATGGTACCTTTCAATCAAAACATTTTCAGTTGAAATATCTCTCTGTTAAAACATGCTGATTTTTGCAGTCTCTCCCCCAATAAAAACAAACAACCAAAGAAACCCCACCAAACAAGTGTCTGAGGAACAGAGAGACACAAAACTTAATTTAGTCACAAATCAAACTTTCCATTTGAACCTCACTTTTGACTGTGCCAAATTAGACTTTATACCTGCCCCAGCACAGGACAGATTTTTTCTAGATCCACATTTCCTCTATCAAGCACACCTGGTCCCTTCCCAAAGTGCACTAGAGGCACCTATCCCTATCTACCTCTAATCTTCACAGGAATACTTGGGTACATTTTATAAGTAAACCACAGGTCTGCACTACTTCCTTTCACCTCTGAGTGCATCTATTCTTACACTAGGAAAAAAAATGCAATAATATGTTGTTCTCTTATTTTAAAAATATTTCAACTGAACTAAAAGTGCATTAATTCAGTTTTCTCAGTTCAAACCATTCCAGCAGCAAATGCAGCCTGTATAGAGTGCTCTGCTGCATGTCCCCTATTAGCTAATTCTCTCACATCAAGCTCATTTAAATCTATTTGTCCCAGACCACCCTCTTTAAAGAGAGGAAGGAGGAGGATGGGATCTCTTGCTACTGAGGCTCCCATCCTATTTATGACTGAGTGTTTAAGGATGCTTTACAAAACTTTCTCAGTCTCCTCTTGTAATTCAAATCAATTGTAGCCATAAAACAAAAATTCTGGAATTTATATCCCCCTCCAAAAAAAAAAAAAAAAAGGTTTAATTTGATAATCGAAGAAATAAAGGGTTCTTTTCAAACCTGACATTAAAAATCTCTAATAAAAATGGGGAAAATGAAGGTCTAGGATGACAGTCTTTATCAAAGTGTATATAGAGACATTATATGTTCCAGTAATTGTTTAGGCCGGTGAATTAATGAATCCCTGGCTGTAAGTCTCCATTTGAAATTATTTCAGTGGTGTCTGCTGCTCTGCTGCTTTGGAAAAGCCTGTTGTCTGAAGCTCTGGAGAAGGGCCTTGAACCCTGCCATTCAATCCCTTTCAGCCCATCAGCTGAGTCTAATTGCCAGAAAGCACACGAGACCCCTAAGCCTGATTGTTCCCCGACCTCCTTTGAGGTTCTGAGGCATGAAAAGCAAAAGGGAAAAAAAAGCTCTCTTTTGATCTTCTGTTTCTTTCTCTCTTTCTCTCTCTCTCTCTTTTTTTTTTTTTCTGCCTACTCCTACTCTAAGAATGACACATTTCTTTATATGGCTTCTCCTTCTTATAAAGACAATAATTAATAAGGCCTTTATAAAATGAGGCTTGAATTGGTGTCACCTTCAAGGGTGGTCCAGGGCTCTGAAGTGAAACCCCCGGTGGGCTTAGGCATTGTATGGCCTTTGCACAGGTCAGGTTTAAATACCCTGACCTCAATTTTCACTCTCCTCCACTAATGAGCCGATTCACACATGGATACAAAATTATACGAGGGAAAAGACAAAAGGAGCAAGGTGTAGTTGACACCACATTGGCCAAATTTTATTATCATCTTTGTGCCTATGACATCACAGCTGTGGACATTGTCAAAGCGCTGAAACCGCTTGCTTTCTCCCCCCACCCCACTTCTTTTTGTCCCCTGCCTTCAGCTTTATATAATTACTTTCACAAACTCACACTCTCTGCCTATTATTTGCTCAGATGTCATGAAGCTGTGACGTTAGTTGGGACTGGGGACCAGTCTGGGTTCTTGTGTGGTTACACATGCAGAACTGGGTCGCTTTTCTTGAGGTTCTGCTTCACTGCCTCACTGTCAATTGTGAGGATAAAGCGGCATTATGTGCAGCTATTCTATTTCACAGGCTTATCAATCTGACACCAAAAGTTTAAAAAAAAAAAAAAATCATCACACCAGGGATGTTACGTGTCCATTAAAGGAAAATTGTTGATGGTTGACATTGAATGAGTTGTCAAAGACAGCGAGACACCCATTGCATAAGTTTCTCTATTAATGCAAAACGCTTAACAAGTTTATTAGAGAAGAAGCTAAAAGGGGGGGAAAATGATGCTATGACAGCCACACCCGTGGGTTGTAAACCTGTCAAATCCCGTCAGGGGAGCAAGGTCAGTGTTTGGATTGAAGACAGAATCAGCAGGAGGCACTCTTCCTCTGAGTCAGTGGATCCCACACCAGGCGCTTCCATAGCGGTATATAGGACAGTGCCTCAGGGCTAATTCACAAGCTAATGTTTCTGCCTGACACAGCCACAACATGCTGTTGATAAGCTAAGAAACAAGTACTAAGTATTTCTAGGAATTAAATAATAAATAATAATAAAAAAAAAATCCCATGCCACTTTTTGTCGCCACAGGAAAGCCGACTAATATTTAATCGCGCAATTAGAGTTCCGCTGTCCTTAATCTGCAACATGATTTCAAATGTTTGCTGTTTTCTCAATTTCTTGTCCCAAGATGATGTGCAGGATTGTGGTTAAACACGAGCAGAGCTCCTAAGAGGTGGGCTGGATTGATCCCTGTGCCTTAATCTCGCTTTTCGGGGATGGTGTAAGGATGGTGAATAAATATGTGCAATGATGCAACATGCTAAAAAGTCATTGCACTAAAATAAAAAGTATGCTATCACCTTTGGGACAATTTTGGAGGTCTCACCTCCCAGGCAAAGCTCAAAATGAATTAACACTACTCTCGTTAAGAATAAATTAGACTTGAAAAACATTTGTTCGTTAAAGCCCATAATACAACTGTACAGTTAATAATCCTGTCATGCTTCTGCAAAATATGGACAACTCCGGGCTGCCAAACAGCAGGTATTTAACAAGGTACAATAAGTCTCCACAAGCAAGGAATTACTAAAAAAGGCATATCATTAATTGCCATTATTTTGTCATGCAGGGAATTTCATGCAAGCAAAAAGAATTGGCTGAATTTTTCCTTGCCTTAAAAAAAAAATTAAAAAAAAAAAATTGAAATCTCCATTGCCCCTTTGCCTTTTAGTTCTGACAGATGAGTTTTGCAAACATGATGGTGAAATGTCCTAGCAGACGCACGTCAAGCATGCACACATAAATATTCCAAAAGACAAGCACTTCAAAATATAAAATATCCAATACACTCTGGCTAAAATTTGAGAGAAAAAAGAATTTCTTTTTTTTTTTTTTTTTTTTTTTTTTTTTTTCTTAAGTATTCAAATAACT